>CM021110.1:442173244-442315475 GCA_007115665.2 Sequoiadendron giganteum | reverse complement strand
AGAGAGAGAGATGGATGGAGTGTGAGAGAGGTAGAGGGTTTAAGGGTTAAGGGTAGAGAAGAGAGATAGAGAGAGTGAGTGAGAGAGAGGGAGGGAGTGGCAAAGAGATAGAGGGTAGAGAGTTAAGGGTAGAGGGTAGAGGGGAGAGAGATAAAAGAATTGAGTGAGTGGGAGAGAGACATGACAGAGGGAGAGGGGGTAGGAGGGAGAGACTCGATAGAGAGATAAGGAGCAAGTGAGTGGGAGACAAATAGAGGGTAGAGGGTTTAGGGTAGATGGTGGAGGGTTTAAGGGTATAGGTTTAAAGGGATAATATTTTATGGTTTAGGGTTAAGGGTAGAGTGGAGAGAGATAGAGGGAGTGAGTGAGTGAGAGAGGCCTGAAATGGTGATGGGGTAGGAGGGAGAGTCTTGAGAGAGAGAGGGGGTATGAGGGAGAGTCTATATATCTCCCCTCCCTCTCTCTCTCAAGTCTCTGCCTCCTACCCCCTCTCCCTATCTCAAATCTCTCTCACTCACTCACTCCTATCTCTCTCCACTCTACCCTTAACCCTTAACCCTTAACCCTTAAACCCTTAAACCCTCTACCCTCTATCTCTCTCCTACTCCCCCTCTCTCTCTCTCAAATCTATCCCTCCTACCCTGTCTCCCTCACTTAGGTATATCTCTCTCAGTCACTCCCTCTATATCCATCCCCTCTACCCTTAACCCTTAAACACTAAACCCTTAAACCCTCTACCCTCTACACTTAACCCTCCATCCCTTTGTATCTCTCCCACTCCCTCCCTCTCTCTCTCTCTCTTAAGTCTCTCTCTCCTAATGCCTCTTCCTCTCTTAGGTCTCTCTCTCTCACTCCCTCTATCTCTCTCCCCTCTACCCTTAACCATTAATTCTCTAACCTTAACCCTTAATCCCTTAACCCTAAACCTTAAACCCTTACCCTTAAACCCTATAACCTATACCATATATTCATAACCCTCCCTCCCTAGATATATCTCTCCCACTCCCTCTTTCCCTCTATCTCTCTCAACCCTCTCCCTCCTAACCCCTCTCCCTCTCTCAGTGCTCTCCCTCTCTCAGTCACTCCCTCTATCTCTCTCCCTTCTACCCTTAAGCCTAAACCCTTAAACCATCTACCCTCTACCCTTAACCTTCCCCCCCTCTATCTCTCTCTCAATCCCTCCATCTCTCTCTCTCAAGACTCTACATCCTACCGCCTCTCCCTCTCTTAGGTCTCTATCTCTCTCACTCACTCCCTCTATCTCTCTCCCCTCTACCCTTAACCCTTAACCCTTAAACCCTAAATCCTTAAACCTTTAACCCTTAACCCTTAAACTCTCTACCCTCTACCCTTAACCCTCCCTACCTCTATATCTCTCCCACTCCCTCCCTCACTCTCTCTCTCAACCCTCTCCCTATTATCCCCTCTCCCTCTCTCAGGCCTGTCTCAGTCACTCCCTCTATCTCTCTCCCCTCTACCCTTAATTGTAAAACCTAAACACTTAACCCTTAAAACCTTAAACTCTCTATCTCTCTCCCACTCCCTCACTCTCTCTCTCTCTCAAGTATATCTCTCCTACTCCCTCTCCCTCTCCCTCTCTCAAGTCTCTCTCTCTCACTCACTTTGTCTATCTCTCTCCCCTCTACCCTTAATCCTCTACCATCTACCCTTTACCCTTTACCCTTAAACCCTTAATCCTCTACCCTCTACCCTTAACCATAAACCCTAAACACTTAACCCTTAAACCCTTAAACTCTCCCCCACTCCCTCCCTCTCTCTTTTTCTTTCAATTCGCTCCCTCCTACCTCCTCTCCCTCTTCCAACTATCTCTCTCATTCACTCACTCAAACAAGACAAGTTAGGTTGTCAATTTCACCAAATTAACAAGCTAGTGGGCCCACTGGCTTGCCAATTCAGTGAAATTGGAAATGTAGTGGCCTATTTGAAAAAATGGGCAGAAGAAATGGGGTCTCCCGATGATATAAATCACCATCTCCCGGTGATATAAATCACCAGGAGACCCCATTTCTTGGGCCCATTTTTTCAAATAGGCAAGTTAGGTTGCCAATTTCATTGAATTGCCAAGCTAGTGGGTCCACTAGCTTACCAATTCAATGAAATTGGCAATGTAGTGGCCTATTTGAAAAATGGGTCCAAGAAATGGGGTCTCTCGGTGATGTAAATCACCCGGAGACCCCATTTCTTGGACCCATTTTTTCAAATAGGACAAGTTAGGTTGGCAATTTCACCGAATTGGCAAGCTAGTGGGCCCACTAGCTTGGCAATTCGGTGAAATTGCCAATGTAGTGGCCTGTTTGAAAAACTGGGTCCAAGAAATGGGGTCTCTCAGTGATGAAATGGGGTCTCTCGGTGAGTTACATCACCGAGAGACCCCATTTCTTGGACCCATTTTTCAAACAGGCAAGTTAGGTTGCTAATTTCACCGAATTGCCAAGCTAGTGGGCCCACTAGCTTTCCAATTCAATGAAATTGGCAATGTAGTGGCCTATTTGAAAAAATGGGTCCAAGAAATGAGGTTTCTAGTGATTTACATTACCAAAGACCCCATTTCTTGGACCCATTTTTTCAAACAAGACAAGTTAGGTTGTCAATTTCACCAAATTTGCAAGCTAGTGGGCCCACTGGCTTGCCAAATCAGTGAAATTGGAAATGTAGTAGCCTGTTTGAAAAAATGGGCCCAAGAAATGGGGTCTCTCGATGATGTAAATCACCAAGAGACCCCAGTTTTTCAAATAGGCAAGTTAGGTTGCCAATTTCACCGAATTGGCAAGCTAATGGGCTCACTAGCTTGCCAATTCAGTGAAATTGGGAATGTAGTGGCCTGTTTGAAAAAAATGGGTCCAAGAAATGGGATCTCTCGGTGATGTAAATCACTAGGAGACCCCATTTCTTGGACCCATTTTTTTGAACAGGCAAATTAGGTTGCCAATTTCACTGAATTGCCAAGCTAGTGGGCCCATTGGCTTGCCAATTCGATGAAATTGGTAATGCAGTGACTTGTTTTAAAGAAATAGGGTCGAGACCCCATTTCTTGGACCCATTTTTTCAAACAGGGCAAGTTAGGCTACCAATTTGACCCAATTGCCAAGTTAGCGGGCCTATTGGCCTGCCAATTCGGTGAAATTGGTAATGTAGTGGCTTGTTTTAAAAAAATGGGTCCAAGAAAAGGGGTCTCCTAGTGGTAATCACCAGGAGACCCCATTTCTTGGACCCATTTTTTCAAATAGGGCAAGTTAGATTGCCAATTTCACCGAATTGGCAAGCCAGTGGGCCCACTAGCTTGCTAATTCGGTAAAATTGGCAATATAGCTGCCAATTTCACCCTTTCTTAGGTTTGTCTCTCTCTCCCCTAAACCCTAACCCCTATACCCTATAAACTTAACCTTAAACCTTCAACCCAATACCATCAACCCTATACCTAATATCCTAAACCCTAATCCTTTACCCTATAAACTTAACCTTATAACTTCAACCCTATACCTTAAACCATAAACCCTACACCCTCAATCTTCATCCCTATACCCTATACCCTAAACCCTAAACATTATCCCTGAACCCTTAACCCTATAATTAAACACTAAATCCTACATTAAACCTTGTACCCTAAAACTTGAACCCTAAACCCTCAACCCTAAACCCAATACCCTCAACCCTATACCCAATATTATAAACCCTAATCCTTATACCCTATATAGTTAACCCTACACCCCAACCTTGAACACTATACCTCAACCCTACACCTTCAACCATCATCTTTATACCCTATACCCTCAATCTTATAACCTAATCCCTGAACATCATCCCCCAACCCTATACTTAAACCCTAAACCCTACATTCAACCTTGTACACTAAACCCTAAACCCTAAACCTCAATCCTAAACCCAATATCCTCAACCCTATACCCTATACACTTATCCCTATACCCTCAACCCTATACCCATTATTCTTAACCCTAATCCCTATACCCTATACACTTAACCCTATACCCTCAACCTTGAACACTATCCTTCAACCCTCAACCCTATACACTTAGCCCTATACCCTCAACCTTGAACACTATCCCTCAACCCTCAACCCTATACACTTAGCCCTATACCCTCAAACTTGAACACTATCCCTCAACCCTCAACCCTATACCTTAAACCCTAAACTCTACACCCTCAAGCCTCATCTCTTTACCCTACACCCTCAACCCTATACTTAAAAGAAAAAACCCACACTCTCAAGCCTTAACCCTATACCCTATACCCTTAACCCTACACCTTAAACCCTAATCCCTATATACTATACACTTAACCTCATACCCTCAACCTTGAACAATATACCTCAACCCTTAAACTTGTACATAAATCCTAAAACCTAAACCATCAACCCTAAACCTAATATCCTCAACCCAATACCCTCAACTATATACCCAACATCCTAAACCATAATCCATATACCCCATACAGTTAACCTTATAGCCTCAACCCTAAACACTATTCCTCAACCCTCCACCCTATACCTTAAACCCTAAACCCTCATCCCTATACCCTATACCCTCAACTTTATACCTAATATCCTAAACCCTATTCCCTATACACTTAACCCTATAACCTCAACCCTCTACCTTAAACACTAAACCTTACACCCTCAACCCTCATAGGGGGAGAGAGAAAGAGGGGGAGGGCGGGATTGGGGAGAGAGAGAGAGGTTGGGAGGGAAAGAGGAGATAAAGATAAGTAGAGAGGGAAGGAGAGGTAGAGAGACATGAGAGATAAAGAGTAGATAAGGAAGGATAGATGGAGGGAGAGCTATGGAGGGAGAGAGAGGGAGGTTAGAGAGAGGTGAGATAGAGAGAAATAAAGAGAGTGTGGTAGGGAGTGATAGAGGGATATGCAGGTAGAGAGGGATAAGTAAGATAGAGAGAAGTAGAGAGAAATAGAAATAGAGGGAAGGAGGGAGGGTGGGCGAGAGAGGGGAGGAAGAGAGAGGTAAAGAGGAATATGTGAGATAATGATAAGTAGAGAGAGAATAGTGACATATAGAGAAGGAGAGAGTTATAGAGAGGGAAAGAGAGAATGGTGAGATAGAGAGAAGAGAGTGAGAGAGAAAGAGGGTGAGGGAGGAGTGAGAGAGAGCGAGAGAGAGAGGTAGAGGGATGGAGAGGAGAGATAGAGAGTAGATAGGGGAAAAGGTAGGGAGAGAGACATCTAGTGAGAGAGAGAGAGGGCTATGGGAGATAAAGATAATTAGAGAAAGACAGAGAAGTAGAGAGAGAATAAGGGAGGGAGAGAATCGATATAGAGAGGTATAGAGAGAGTGGTAGGGAGTTATGGATGGAAAGGTAGGTAGAGAGGGATTAGGGAGATAGAGAGTAGAGAGGGAAGTAGAGGGAGAGGTATGGAGAGGGAGAGAGGGGTGAGATAGAGAGCAATAGAGAGAGTGTGGTAGGGAGTGATGGAGGGATATGTAGGTAGAGAGGGATAGGTGAGATAGAGAGAAGTAGAAAGAGATAGAGATAGAGGGAAGGATGGAGGGTGGGTGAGAGAGGGAATGAAAGGAGAGGTAAAGAGGGATAGGTGAGATAAATATATGTAGAGAGAGAATGGTGATATATAGAGAAGTAGAGAGTTACAAAGAGGAAAAGAGAGAATGGTGAGATAAAGAGGAGAGAGTGAGAGAGAAAGAGGGTAAGGGAGGAGTGAGAGAGAGTGAGAGAGAGAGAGGGATAGGGGAGATAAAGATAATTAGAGATGGAAGGAGAGGTAGAGAGAGAATAGAGAGGGAATGAGGGAGGGAGGGAGAGAAGCAAGATAGAGAGGTGTAGAGAGAGTATTAGGGAGTGATAGATGGAGAAGTAGGTAGAGAGTAGAGAGGGAAGGAGAGGGAGAGGTATGGATGGAGAGAGTGGGAGATGAGATAGAGAGTAAGGGAGAGAGTGGTAGATTGTGATGGATGGAGAGCTAAGTAGAGAGGGAGAGGGGAGATATAGATAAGTAGAGAGGGAGGGAGAGAGGGAGAGAGATGTAGTGAGGGAGAGAGAGGTGAGATAAAGAGAAATACAGAGTGGTGGAAGGAGAGGTAGGTAGAGAGAGGGAGAGAGGATATAAAGATAAGTAGAGATGGAAGGAGAGGTAGAGAGAGAGGTGAGATAAAGAGAAGTAGAGAGGGAATGACGGAGGGAGGGAGAGAGGTACAGAGAGAGTGGTAAGGTTTGATGGATGCAGAGGTAGGTAGAGAGTGATTGGGAGATAGAGAGTAGATAGGGAAGAAGAGAGGGAGAGAGAAGTATGGAGGGAGAAAGAGGTTAGCTAGAGAGAAATATAGAGATGGTAGGGCGTGATGGAGGGAGAGGTAGGTAGAGAGAGAGAGAGAGAGAGAGAGAGAGAAAGAGAGAGAGAGAGATAGAGAGAGGGAGATAGAGATAAGTAGAGAGGGAAGGTGGGAGAGTGGGAGAGAGAATTAAAGGGCAAAGGAGAGACAAAGAGAGAGAGATTTCTTGAGATCAAGGGAGAGAGAGTCAGAAAAAGGGATAGAGATAGTGAGAGAGAGGTCTAGAGTGTAAGGGATAAAAATGAGTGAGATAGAGAGAGAAATAATACAATTTTATGATTACTGAAATTTGACCTCCTGATTATTAAAATTTGACTAAGTTTGAAATTTGTGAGATCTTCCAAAAACTAGAAGAGAGAGAGGGGAGTGAGGGAGGAAGGGAGAGAGAGAGGGAGTGGAGAGATAAAGAGTAGAGAGAAGGAGAGATTGAGAGAGAAAGATGATAGAACTTGTTGACTACTAAAATCTGACCTCCTGACTACTGAAATTTGACATGTTGATTACTGAAATTTGACTAAGTCTAAAATTTTTAAGATCTTCCAGAAACTAGAATTGGCATTATAACTCCTAGAGATCATAAACCACTCTCAAACATCCTACCTATATACATGAAATATAACTTAAAGTATAAGAAAGTAAATGTCCATATGTAAATGTCACCTTATACTTAAATGTTTATTTCATGTATATAGTTTCCTTGAAAGATAACAAGAGGAAAAAGATAAGAAAAAGAGGATAAAATAAATTCAATGTACACCAAAATGTGAGCACGTTATAACACGCTCGTGTTTTGTCAATGCATTCACAAAACATGTCAGAACTGAGATATAACGCGAGCGCGTTATAGCGCGCTCGCGTTATATCTTGCTTTGGGAATCCCCAAGCCTTAGGATTGGTATTTTATTCGGAATACCAAACCAAAGGCTTGGAGAGCATTCTCAATGACTAGAGACGTGTTTTTGCAAATTCTACAATTTTTTACATAATCGGGTTCGTGCTCACCGTCAGGATTGCATGTGGTTCAATATCGAAAAAATCAAACACATGGGTAATGTTGGGTTCTCTCTTAGCTATCCAACAATGTAATTTTTTTCACTTTTTGACAATAGTAAGCCTTTCATCCATAATTTCTTTTGTTTATATGTCTTTTTTTTCCAAAAAGCAGTGTTTGGTGTTTTTTTTGTTATAAATTAACCATTTATGTAATTTTCAAATAAATTACATTTTTAGAAACTAGACTCCATTCTACAATTCTTTTATAAAAAATTTAATTATTTTCCAAAATTTGTACTAGTAGCACGGCCAAAATTCTATTTTTTAGGAAGTGTCCACTTTGAAAATTAGTAAAAAATAAAATATCAATGAAAAAATTATCAGAAAAATCATGCATCAACTACATACTATTAGCTAACTTCTGACCCTAGCAATTTTAAAAATACTGAAAAAAAGTTCATCGTACGAGGGTCGTACAAGAGTTTCTATGTTATATTTTTTTGACAAAAACAACACCAATTTGTGTACGTCCCTCGTTTGAACCCGTTAATCTCAATCATTTTCAAAATAAATTAGTATTTTAGAAAGTAGACTCAGAGCACTTGCATCCTTCTATTTGTTCCATCTCAAATTTTTGAGTGTAAGTATCCTCAATTTCACGTCCAAGGTCAGTATTTCCTGATTTCAAAAAAAAAATGTCCACTTAAGTCCCCTTTTTGGGAACCATCTTGGTGCACTTACCCTATTGTGTGTTCAAATTTTATGGGGGATAGGTGATTCATCATTTTAAAAGTTATTCCTCATCTATAAAGGAAAATTTGTATGCTTTTTGAAGATTTCTACTCATTTTGAGTCCATGTAGCTATGTCTATAAGAAGTATTGTAAAAAAATTCTTTAATTCGAGATCTTAGGCTTTCTATCAAAGGACTTTTGGTTATCTTGAGTCTACAATGCATATACAAACTTGTAACTAGTATGAATATATATATAGATAGATAGATAGATAGATAGATAGATAGATATTCTTATATGTTTTTGTCTCCAAAATTGTAACTCTATAGTTTGATGAATAAATAATTAAGAAATGCATGTTTGTCTTATAATTTATCTTGCATTTTGTGTTGTCTTGAGTTATTTCCTTTTTGAGGAATAGGATAAATGCTTCTTCAACATTAAATACTGTGTAATTGGTTGGAATTAGATTTGTAAGTATGATCACATTATAATCCCTACATTGATTACATTATTGTAAGACAATAATTACTTTGAAACCATCACATTATGAGTATTATTGCAGGGAATGGATAATTATGCTCCTTTTTTACTCTGTTATTCTAGGAACTAGTTTATTTTCATACCCTTAGGATTCAAGCTATCCTACCACACCAAAAAATCAATTTTTTTTTTGTTTATTTATTATTAATTTTAATTATATCATCTCTCATGCAAAAGCCTAAAATTCATTGGAATTGTATGAACAATCTATCCAAATCTTGAGCAATTCTTTTCATAAGGTGTGAGAGAATCATCTATTACACATTTATTTTTGTTAACCAATCTTTAAATAATGTTATAGGGAAAAAAACCTAGGTCTTGTAGAACCTTAAGAGTAGAGAGTAATCACTTAGCAAAGGTGTTTCTAAGTCAGTTGGCCAACAACTTGAAATATTTGATCATAAGACTTGGAAAACCTTTAGAAAACTTCAGGCCCAATTGGAAATACCAATATATTGGAAACTATGTTGGGGAGTAGATAAGGAAATATTTATATTTGAGCCTAGTTGCAATCATTGGGAGGAGTTGGTAAATCATTTGTCAGGTTGAGTTTTAAGTTTGGGTGGACTCTAGTCCTTATTCCCTTTGATAGGTTGTGATCTTGAAGAAATAAAATCGGAAAGAAGACTATTTGAAGATCATAATTCAAAGATTCATAGGAGGAGATCATATTTCCAAGGTGAACCTAACAAGTAGTTGCATGGAGAATTTCAAAAGGAAAGACAAAATTTCAAAGAAAAAACTTTAGGTAGGTCCTCTTCTCCAATTGTTGATGTTTTTGGACACTCTAAAAATGTAAGACACTTTCAATGATAATGCTTTTGATAAAAAAATGTTTCTTCATTTTAGAATGGAAAAATATAAATAAATTAAACATAGAAAATGATAACAACCTTAAAAATGTTAATCCTTGGATGAGACCTAAATACAATGAAATGCTTAATAACCTAGAGAATGAGAAAATAAAAAATCCAAAGGGAGTATTATTTGATAGAATGATGTATGTTTCTCAAACTCTCAAGAACCATACAAAATGTGAATTTTCTATTGGTCTTGGTTAGTATTCATCAAGGAAAAATTATGGAACATTTTGGTATAAGGATTCTACTACAACCAATCCTTTTGATAATGCTAATCTAAGGATCTCAAGAGTTGGGATGGAAATATAAGATAATGATGGCTCAATTGTAGTAACCATATTTAATCTTGAGAATATAATAAATATATCAAAATTTCATGTGGGAAATATATAATGAGAGAGGTGAATGAAATCATGCCAGAGAGATTCAAATAATTGAAGCATAGAGGATTGCAGATGATTTAAGAAAATGAATTGATTCCCTAAAAAATGTAGGATATTTTGACCTGTAACAAATCAAAGAGGGGTACCACACAACACTTAGAGTGAAAAATAAAAGAGGTGTTCCATTGCAATAAGGCACAAGAATAAATAGTGGAGGTCCTATTCAAAATATGGGAGGAAAATATGTTGGGCAGTAACATGTTTCTCAACTTGGTGTTATTAGTGTAGCTATATAAAATATTCAACCTAGAAGACCTTTAAAATTGGAAAGGTACATAAATAGTTAGATTTTGTTGGAATACCTGGTTATCCCAACCTTATTCCTAATGATATTAGAACTAAATTGCTTAAGTTTTCTAGAAATAATTCCCTTTATAATGAATATCATATGAAACCATTTAGAAATAGCACTAACGACTTTGAGATTGAAGATGAAGATGTGGTAATGAAAGTTTTTGTGCAACCTCTAATGGATTGAAGCAAGATATTGGTACAAAGGATTACTTGATTCCAACATAAATTCATGGGATGAAATTAAAAAAAAAAATCAAGGAATAATATGGAGACATAACTGACCTAAGGTTTATGATAAATGATTCTTCAAATATTACTAAGGGATCAAATGAAGTTGTGTCAGAATCTAATGCAATATTTCTTAGGGCCATGAATAAAGTCCCTACTTATCTTAGGCCTAATGAACCAATGTGTTTAGTGTTGGATTGTAATGTAGAGGATGCTAAAATGGGCTAATTACTTAGGGATAATGATCAACATACTTTAAGATATGCATATAAAATAGCTACAAATATTGAAAGAAATCAAAGATTGTCTAGTAAATTGAACAAGAGGAGTGAAGTAAAACTCATGACTACAGACAAGGGAGGTCAAAAGAAAGATTCTTCATTAGAAGACATATAATTAGACATGTATGAGTACATTAAAATAATTGATATCCAAAGTAGCCAAGAATGAAAAAGGTTCACATTAGAATGAGCCATACCATAATAGGCATAATGCAATGCCTAAGTTATTAAATCACCCCTCTAATACCACATGGTATAATGGGTAAAACTGTGCATAATAATATTCAGAGGGCCTCTAGGAGACTTGAGGCCCACTTAAAAAATATGATTCTAATGTTGTCGAGGAGAGTTTATGGTGTACTACTTGTCAATTACCTCATTCTAATTTGCAATGTATGGTGGCCCATTATGTTGAAGTTTACACTAACACTTGTGATGGTTATGATGATCCTAACCAATATGTTGGCCATGTAATAATATTTATCATGAAATTAATATGTTATCTACAAGGATGTCTCTAGGTTCAACAAATTATTCTTCATCAAAAGAGTATGGTTAAAAAGTAGACATAGATCCTATGATAAAATATTCTTGAGAAGTGTTAGGAATTGTAGGTAGGTATAGAGGGTCAAATTAACAATTAAATACACAGTAAAATAATAAAAATAGAGGAATGAGCAAATATAAAAATAATAGCGAGACAACAAAGTTTTACGCGTTTCACCTTGTTCTTGGGCTATGTCCACTGACAACGGTTCTTTTATTAATAATTCCCAACAAATACAATGCACATTAAACCTACAAAAATAGCTACAAATAGCAACATTTTTTTCAAATGATATCCACTTCTTTGTTCATCCACACACATTGCTATGTGCACCTATTACAAAAGCCTATGATCAAAGCTCTATCACAACTCATGACCTACAACTTCTCTCTTGCACTCTGTAACACCACATTACTCACTAAATTACCATGCATACATATTGCGTCAACCTGTTGAACATGTGGTTGTCCAAATTTGTGACAATTTGAATTCTTACATGCAGTAAAAAATATTCAACTTTCGAGTAGATTTTACAAAGTTATTTTTTAATATAAATTACAAATAGCAACAAATAATAATTTGGGGGGAAAATGCACTGATAAAAGTAGGTAAAATTTAACCATCAAGTCTGATCGAGCTCCACATAACAATAATATCCCACTTGGATATTGATCAAACTCCATATCATATCATCTCCCACTTGGAGATTGATTATAAAACTACTTCCCTATAACTCCCACTGGAAATAACACCCATGGACCCTATCATTTTGATTTTATTGTTTTCAATCCTGAAGGATAATCAAAGCTGAAGAGGAGATCTCATCTTCTCCCTTATCACTACCTTCATAAACATATACATTGGATTGCCATATGTATGTATCCTTTCTATCCTTAATTTTCCATCAACCAACATTGATCGGATGAAGTGATACCTCACCTAAATGTGTTTTTTCTTGAAATACAAGGAAGAATTCTTTGCAAGATATATGGCACTCTAGATATCCATAAATAAATAACTTTCAGCCTACTATTTTCCCAATTCTTCCATGAAAAATTGTAACCATATCGTCTATTTTCTTTCCTATGTTGCAGCTACATAAATCTGCTTCTATGATGGATAAAGAAACCACCTTTTGTAGCCTTGAGATTCAACTCACCATTGTCCCACCTACAATAAACACATAACATGTAGTACTCTACCTGGTATCAATATCTCCTACCAAATATAAGTCAACAAAGCCTTTTAAATCAGTATTAAAGCCCTCAAAACATAAATATTTATTGGATGTACCTCTCAAATATGTGAGAATCCATTTTACCATATTTCAATTCTCCAATTTGTGATTACTCATATACTTGCTCACAACTCCTACAAAATGTACAATATTAATCCTCCTATATACCATTCCATAGATTAAAATTCCTATGGCTAAAACATAAGGTACCTTAGACATTTTATCTTCCTCCTCTTGTGTCTTTGGACACATTTCCGTAGTTAACTTGAAATGAATAGGAAAAGGTGTGCTAACAACTTTTGTATTGTCCATATGAAATCTCTACAATACCTTTCTAACATAATCAGATTGAGATATCAGTTAAATTATTGTTTTATCTATCTCTAGAAATTCTCATACCAAGGATTTGTTTTAATACCCCCAAATCCCTCATAGGAAATGATTATTCTAACTGTTGTTTTAACTCTCTTGTGTGATCCATTTTAGACCTTGATACAATCATGTCATCAACATATAAACATAGAATAATGTAGCTATCATTATCCAACATCTTAAAGTAAACACAAGGGTCAAAATTACATTATTCATAGCCTTGCTCAACCATAAAACTATCAAACTTCAAATACCATTGTTGAGGTGCCTGTTTCAAGCCATATAAACTCTTTTTCAATTTACACACCAATTTATCCATACTTCTGACTTCAAATCCCTATGGTTTTTTCTTATATATCTCCTCTTCCAAATCACCATGGAGAAAGGCAGTTTTCACATATAGTTGTTTCAAATACAAATCTTCAACAACCACAATGCTTAAAACAATACGAATAAAAGTCATTTTAAAAATTGGAGAAAATATCTCATCAAAATCAATGTCTTTTTTCTATGCAAATCCTTTAACTACAAGTCTAGTTTTAAATCTTTTCTTACCTCCTTCTTCCTCTTTCAACCTATAAACCCATTTATTCGGTGAAACATTCTTACTTGTAGTCAACTTTCATAACTCCCAAGTCCAATTTTTTAACAAGGAATCCATTTCTTCTTCCATTCCTTGCTCCCACTAATCCTCTGTATCTACCTACATAGATTCATCATACCTTTCTAGTTCACCAACACCAGTCAATAAAATAGAATAGAAAGAGGTAGAAAATATTTTGAGAGATCTAATTATCCATGTTTATCATCTAAAATTCATTGGAGTTTGTCATATTTGTTGTTGTTGCTGAGTATGAGGAACCAATGGAACATCATTGTTTGGAGTATCATACAATACCACCTAATATTTTTCTTTCTTCTCATGCTACTGCAATTGATCTTTGTACAACACCTTCTCATTGAATACAACATCCCTACTTCTCACAATTTTTAGATTTTCAAAATCCCAAAGCCTATAACAAAATTTAACAATGCCATATATTCAACAAAGATACACTTTTTATTTTCCTTCTATCTTGATTCTATTTTCAAAATCTACATGTGCAAATGCTTCAAAACTAAAGTTTCTGTAAAAATAGTAACTCACCTTCTTACCTATCCATGTTTCCTCTGGAATACCACAAACCAAAGAAATAAAAGGACCTTTGTTAATTAAATAAACAGTAGTATTGGTAGCCTCTACCCATAATTTTAAAGGAAACCCAACATGCAATCTCATAATCCGTGCACACTCCATTATTGTCCTATTCATGAACTTAGCCACTCCATTCTATTGCTAGGGTCCCTGAAACATTTTTTCTTACGAATTCCATTAGACAAACAATAATCCTCAAACTCTTTACTACAATATTCACCACCATTATCAGATCTAAGATATTTTAATCTTTTACCTTTCTCATTCTCAACAAAGCTCTTCCATTTCTTAAATATTTTAAATACATTGGATTTATGTCTAAAGAAATAAATCCAAGTCTTCCTAGTTGCATCATCTATGAATGTAATATAATACTAAGATTCAATACTTGATTTGGTCCCCATATATATGTATGCACAAGCTCTAGCTTCTCATCTTTCTTTTGCTTTCAAATCTTGAAAAAATTGACCCTCTTTTTTTTTCATACACACAACTTTCAGAAAAATCCATATTAATACATTTCAGACCTAGTAAAACCTTCTTTGAATGAATTAATTTTATACTGTAGCAACAAAAAATGTATCCCTTCTACTTTTCCTTGCTTGTTTGGGCCCTCCTTGCAAACTAGGCTTAATTTTTCCTTTATTTAGTGTTGTAATGTGTTTGACACATTCACATTAGGTCTCAGGCCCTTGTGAACTAATGAACATACATGGTATCTTGTTAAAGTGTTGTGAAGTGTTGTAACACACTTTCACACTTTTATGAAGTTTTATTAGTTAACTGAACCTAATAAATCTCTTTTTAACCTCAATCGTGACTTATTTAAAGTGTTGTAAACTATGGTAACACACTTTCATGCTTTTCCAAGGTTTTCATTAATAATTGGGCTTCTTTATGCTTTAATTAGCCTTATTTTGCATCCACAAGCCTCATTTAATGCATATTTTTGACGATAATCCTGAAACAAATTAACATCCAATCACAATTCAGGTGTTTTAAGGTTGTATGGCCCAAATTTTGTGATCTGGGACTCATTCACCACCCAGGTCGTATGAGTCCCACCTAGTTTTTTGGGTCCCGATCCTAGTTTCACACCTTTCTAAGCATTTTTTATAATGGTCCCATAAATTATTCCTAGTGGGACTCATTCACAACCTTGGGCGAATGAGTCCCGTGTGTCCCAAAATTAAAATTAATTCAATTTTTTGGCAAGATTTTATTCTCCTAGATTTGATTTCAGCTTGTAGTATTGTAATTTCGAGAATATTGCACAATTAAGTATAAATACAAGGTTATTTTACTCATTTTTATCCCAAGTAATCAAGTGACCTAGCATGTTGAATGAGAATTCATGATCTAGCAAGTTTGAGTTCATAAGAGCATTCAAGAATTTACAAGAGCATTCAATTACCTTCAAGAGAAGATTACCAAGAATTCTAGAGAATTATTCAAGCATCAAGCATCATGTCAAAGAATTCATGCCTCATATTGGTTTTTGAGCTAACAATTGTGATGTAGGGTTTCATGATTCAAGTTAGTATTTTATTCAAGATCTATCTCATTCAAGAAAGAGTCAAAATCTACATCTATTGGAGTCATTTCATACATTTTTGCAACACTTCATTTCTAGGGTTTGCTTAGCTACAGCATCTTGTTTAATTCATTCATCATTCTCCATTCTTATTTCATTATATTTCAAGTTTTGATTACCAAAACGGGGTTTTACCAAGGCAAACCCCTTTCCACTATCAATTTTTTTCCCCCCCTCTCTTTAGTGTTTTATTTGTAGGTATAGATTGAAGATACATTGAAGAGAAAGTTTTTGAGAAAGTGGTCAAAGTGTTCAAAGTGTTGAAAGTTGTCACCTTGCATTATAGATACTTGGAAGACTTATGCAAGTTGCAAATTTGGGTTTCAGATCTGAAAATCAATTGGGAAGCATAGAGAAAACCTTAAAGAGCAGATTCATACCTTGAAGTTTCAGAAAGCCCTGACTAGACTTACTCACTAATTCTGGTGAATGAGTCCCATTTTAGGTCAAAATTTAGATTTTTAGAGATTCAGATACCCATTTGCCAAATTCCAATTTTTGCATAAAAACCTAGATCTATGATTGATTCACCCATCTTGGTGTATGAGTCCCAATTAGCATTAAAGTCATAATTTCCATTATTTCAGAGCTCTATCCAGTCATCTCCAAATTTCCAAGTGCACACATTTTATCTTATAGCTTTTTGTTTTGTTTTATTTGCATTTCTAGGTCATTTAGTGAAAGATTGCATTCAATTAGGGTTAAGCATTACATCTTGCTTTGCATTTGTCTTTCCAAGTTCTAACTTGGTGGTGAACCCCTCAATAATTTACAATCAGCCCCTAGGAAAACCCTATTGTAAGATCTCTTTCTCTTTTGCATTGAGATCTCTAGGGTCATCATTGAATGAAATAATTGGAAAGAGGGTGTGATCTATATCCTAAATCATATGATAGCATCTCCCCCCCATTTTTCATTGTTTCACATACCTTTTTCACTCATGTGCCCAAGTCTATTATGCCTTAGTGTTGTCTCAAAACACACACCAACTATTTCATTTTTTCCTATGAACCCGCAAAAATTGTTCCTAAGTCTATTGTAGAACCCACAATAACTACTATCAAACCCGCAACAACTATTGTAGCTATTATTTTCCAACAAATTTCCTGTTTGTTTTTTCTCTACAACAAATAAAGTAGAAGGAACAGTATGACTTATACAAAGATATAAGGTGCCTACTTTCACACCTTTTTCTACTACTAAAGCACCTTTGGTAACCTTCCAAACTTTATCACTAAAAGTAATAACATAACCTTCATCACCTAAATTCCTACACATCTTGGACCATGCCTTACCTCTCATAAAATCCAATGATTCCCATTGTGCAACTTAATCTCGATTCTTCCCTTTCCAACAATGTTATCTCCTAAATAAACCAGCCCAACATCCCCTTGGACATAATCAAGAAAATAACTTCTATGGGGCACAGCATGAAATGAAGCTCTTGAATCTACAACCCACGAATCATCAACAATATCAAGGGAAAGAATCAAAGCATCATATTCAAATTTACTTACCATATTTTCCTCCTTATTGCTTTCTTTTTTGTCTCCTTTATTCTTTTGAGACCATCAATCTTTCTTCAAATGACTCCTCTCCTCTGAATTGTGACCTTTTGTCCTTTGAATTTCTTTGTGACTTCTCATGTCAAAAAATTTTCCTCTCCTTTGACCTGCCCCTACTTTATATGCATTCAAAACACTACATGATGTGCAAGTTCCACCAATTTTTTTCCTATGAATTTCCTCACTCAAAATCACACCAACAACATTATCAAATTTCAACATATTTGAACCAAAAATAGAGTTACTAACCACCATTACCAAGTTGTTATGGCTTTTAGGCAAATAACATAATATTAAGAGAGAGCTCTTAGAACATCAAAATTTATATTTATAGAAGTTAATTGGCTGGTAACCATATTAAACTCATTTAAATGATCTATAACCGATCCACCTTCTATCATTTTCATATTAAATAAATTATTCATAATCAATACCTTATTCGAAGTGGAAGGATTTTCATACAAATTTTCCAATGTCTGCATAAACTTATCTTTTTTCTTCACTTTTAAAATATTGAATGTCATTGATGACACTAGGCACAACTAAACACTTCCAAGTGCCTTTCTATCTAGAATATATTATTCCTGATGAGTCATTATCACCCATTTCCTTTATTTCCCTTGAAATCACCACCATAAATCTTTTTGATATAGATAATCCTCCATCTACATCTTTCGTTGAATTTATCAACCTTCAATTTACCCTTGTATACCATTATTCCCACTCAAGTGTGAGACCTTCCCAAAGAGAATTATCAAATGTAACCCACTCTGATATTACTTTTTAGGAATTGTAGGCAAGTATGAAGGGTAGAATTAATAGCTAAATGCAGATATTAAATACAAAATGAATTAATAAAAATAGAGGAATGAAAAAATATAGGAATAATAGTGAGACAACAAAGTTTTACGTGGTTCACCCTGTTCTTGGTCTACATCCACCAACAGCAGTCCTTTTATTAATAATTCCCAAAAAATACAATGTACATTAAACCTATAGTAATAGTTGCAAATTGCAGCAATCATTTGAAACGATATCCACTATTTTGTTCACCCATACATAGTTTTGTGTGTTCCTATCATAAAATTTCGTGATCAAAGCTCTATCATAACCTGTGACTTGCAATTTCTCTCACACAATCTGTAACACCACACCACTCACTGAATTCCCACACACACCTATTACCTCGACATATTCGACATGTGACTACCCAAATTCATGATAGATTGAATTCTCATGTGCAACAAAAAATTTTCAACTTCCACCCCCTTGCATTCCCTTGTTGATTAATTTGGGGAAAAAACACAACAATAAAAGTGGGGAAAATTTAACCATCAAGTTTGATTGGACTCCACATTTAACAACAAGAATTCGATAGTTCATCAATATTTTTTTCTCAAATAGTGAAGAGCATCACCATGCACATAATCTTGAATAAATTGATCAAAACTTCAAGTTGATAAGACCTTTAGATGAATAGATAAAAGTTATAATAGTTTCCATGGTGGCTCAATTCAAAAGAAACTACAATCTCAAGAATAGGATAAACAACCCTAGTTATAGTGGTATAGGTGGCATTTTCAATGAATTAAATTCCTAGAGAATGAGGATCGATCTAATAAGTCTACCAATCAAATCATGTCACCTATAATAAATACTAAATATTAATATATAAAAGATGAGTGAGAAAAAGAAAAGGCTATGTTTTCTCAAGGTAAAAGTATAAACCTATGTCACACTTTATAAAGGAATCGACCATCACAATAAAAAATTCTCAACTTCGACTGCATAAAAGTGATCTTTATGTTTTGAATTTCAAAAAGATGTAAAATTATGAAATATATAACTCTTGATGAATTTTATTCTTGTAATTTTTTAAATTTAAAAAAAATTGTTTTGATAATTTTTTTTGTAAATTTAAAAGTAGATTTTGAATTGCTGAAAATTTCAAGAAAAAGGGACATTGAGGTAATGTCAAGAAAAGAATAGAAAACAATTTTATTCTCCCTTGGATTTTTTCGCATATAGATAACTTCAATATCTAGTGCATGGAAAAAAATTTAAAATTTTGATGTATATTTTCCTTGTAATAACATGTTAAAGTCAAACGTACCAAAATTTGATAGTTTTCATTTGCAACCAACTATTACCTAATTTTTTTTATCATTTTCAAAAAAAAAAAATTATACCCTTTTGGAGAGTATTCTCTCCTCTAGTGCACCATATATTTTCCAAAAAAAAGGATATGTTTTTATATTTTTTAATTTCTAATCAGCCTCATTTTTATTTTAATAGCTTACTTGCATTATTTAAAATAAAACACATATTAAAACAAATCAAAATATCATATATATATATATATGCATGTATGTATGTATCTGGATTCTTGACTTTGAGCTCTACAAAATGGTATTTTTAGTTTTTTTGAAAAAAATCAATTTTACTGAAGAAATATCATGTTCAAGTGGAAAGGTTTAGAAATTTCTGAAAAAAGATGAGTGGTTGCCAACAAGGATGCCACATAGACTTTTTCTTGAAATCCTTTCACCCAAAAACATACATGTAAATTGAGTCAGATTTTGAATCGACTAAGGAAAAAATTATTTTGTTGTTTCAGGCGAAAGGGTTTCTCTTGAAACCTTATCAGTCATGTATAAGCCACGTAGTTTCAAGCAAAACTGGTTTACCCAAAACTGTTTAGGGAAAAATGTTCCACTCATAACTATTTAGCTGGCCAAAAATGTGATATAGGTTTGGTATGTGCAAAATCATCATGGAAAAAACAAGCCCTTAAGTGGTGATAAAATTTAGAAAAATCAGAGTTAGGCAACTTGACGTAAAAATTTGAATAAGTTATCTATATTATTTCAAAAATATGTAAGAATAGAATTTGTAGCAAATTGAATGTAGTTTCTAAACTACTAGGTTTATTTTTATTTTTTTAAATCTATTTGGTGAAAATTTCAAATTTCAATGCAGTAGTACTTAAATTTCAAGGGAAAAATAAGAAGTATGTGTCTGTCTGACCACCCTTACCACAATAAAATGATAATTTTTTTTATAATATTTTAGATATAAGTAGAGGACTCATGTCTCAATGTGATGCATATTTATTTGTATTTTTTTCCAAGTAAATAATTAATTATTAATTTTTTATTACAACTTTAAAAAATATAAAAACTCGTATGTCTAACCACCTTAACTTGGTCAAAAATTCATGAAATTCAATTTTTTTTTTTAATCCTATAGTATGTGAAACATAGAATGTGATGCATGTTTCGGATTCAAAAAATATGATACCATTTGAAAGCTATAGATATTTTTCAATCAACCTATCAATCAAGACTTCAGTCGTAATTCAAATAGAAAATGAATAATAATTATTTATTAAATTCAAAGTAAAGAATAATTTATATTGGTGGAAAGTTGATAATCGCCTTTAAAAACCCTTTTCATTTCATCAAGTTTGGGTAAAAAAATGTCGTCAGCCACATGGGCCATCATATCACTTACATATCACCACTTTTTGGCCCATCATGATCGTGCACATACCCGTTTATACTTTTACTCCTCAATAGGAGAGCACTGTAAAGGAACCAACAAATATATTAAATTTTCCTACATAAACCTATTCTCCTACTTGTAAAATATTTAAGTATGTGCTTGTGGATATGGCATGAATATTATCAAAGAAAAATCTCAATACCCTTACTAGAAATGATGAGAATCGTAGACCATAAATACAAAGCATTATCCATAATCAATGATGTTGTAGCGATTCATTTAAATTACATCAATTCAAATGATCAACATGAGAAGGGAAAGAAGCAAGTCAATAGGGCTAAAATTGATATGAGTCTTGAAATTATAGAGGTGCACTTTGGTTCTACCTTACCAAATGTTCATCCCAAGTAGACCCATTTTATGCCACCCTAATGATAAATGACAAATTGTTTAGAAATTGTATGATATATTTAAACATCTATTTGGAAGTCTATTTCAAACAAATATAGAGCACGACGAGGTTACAATGATAATATATTCACCATTTTTTAGTTTAAAATAGGTCTTGAATATTATTTTTCTTAATAATTTTATGGTATGGGACTAACAATTTTGAGATGTATTGATGATTATGATAATATGGGCTTAACGTTTTCTTAATATTTAAATGCATATGTTTTTGAGAGTAGCAATTATTTGAGATCTATCTCTTTGAGTGAGGATACAAGTAGAGAGGAGGAGTGAATTTTATAAGGATAACATCAAGTATCACCTTAAGGTGGTAGAGATGATAATGGAACATAGCCATAGAGAGGGATAGGCTAAGACAAAAAAATCCTAAGTTCCATGAGCTTCAAGAACTACTCTGTCATAGTTTGAAATTTTTTTCCTCATAAAGCTCTTACGAGACTATGTTGAAATGCAACACCCTAGAATGATCAAGTGAATTGGGGAATGAATAGAGGCATTCCCTAGTGTTTCCCTACCCACCTTGAAATTTTTGCACAATTTTTTTTCTCCAAGACATATGAAACAAAAAATATTCTTCTTGCCAATTTTGCACCGCTTTCCACTCACAATTTTTGTAAATATGCATTCTAATTTGACATGGTCAAACAATGTTGATTTGACCAAAATTGAGAGAGGTTAATTTTTGATGGATTCCATATTAAATTTTAGGTCCAAAAGAAACATTCCTAGGTACCACAAGCTTTGAGAACCACTTTGTCATAGTTCAGCAGTTTTTTGCTCTTATGGCACTTAAAAGACTATTTTAGAATAGTGTACTCCACAATGATCAGGTTACTTGGAGAATGAATAGAGGATTTCCCTAGAATTTACTTTCCCACTTGGACATGTTGGCACTGTTAATTTTTCTCTAGGATGTATGAAACGAAAAAAATGCTTCTTCTAAAATTTTCTAGTTTTTGCAAGTATGCATTCTGAGTTGGAATGGCCAAATAGTATTGAGTTGGAAAAAATCAAGAGAGGTTAATGTGGAGGGATGCCATATCTACTTGTAGGTGTAGAGAAAATATTACTACGTGCCACAATATTTGAGAACCACTTTGTCATAGTTTGGAATATTTTTGCTCTTGTGGCACTTAAGAGACTATGCTAGAATAGTGCACTCCAAAATGGTAGGGTGACTTGGAGAACAAACAAAGGCCTTCCCTAGAATTTAACTACCCACCTAGACATGTTGGTGTAGTCTTATTTTCTATGTATGACACATGAAATGAAAAATATGATTCTTACCAAATTTGCATTGCTTTCCACTAGTAGTTTTTGCAAGTATGCATTCTAAGTTGGCATGGTCAAACAATGTTGAGTTGACCAAAATTTAGAGACGTTTATTTGGAGGCATACCATATTGAATTTTAAGTGTAGAAAATTTCTTAGGTTCCAAGGTCTCTGAGAACCATTTCATCATAGTTTGGTAGTTTTTTTTTTGTTAGGGCTCTTAAGAGACTACGTCATAATAGTGCATTCTAAAATGATCGGGTGACTTGGAAAATGAATGAAGGCCTTCCATTTAATTTACCTACCTACCTATATGTGTTGGTGTAGCTCATTTTTCAAACTTGCTGATAATTTTTCAATTTAGCAAATTTTGTTTGAACAATTATTTTTCCATGGGTAGCTTAGAAATGTCTTATTTTTCTCATTTTTGTGGACATAATGACACTCCATAGCTAGATCTTCATGTGTAATACCTTATGCAACAAAAATATTTAATTTTTGTTATCATGTATTCATGGGGTTTGATGATCTTGTGGATAGGTATGATTGTTCCAACATGATAGTAGACTATTATGTGGATTATGACAACCCTAAACTCATGAAATTAATAATGGAAATCCTAATCAACATGACTATACTATTGATCCAACTATCATCCTTCTTTTTAAATAAGGATATGATCTTATAAAGATATTTATAGAAAAATAAAGATAAAATCCTTAGGCGATTCATTCAATTAGGGGCTACATTTCCACCCAAAAATGACCTCTCCAAGCTTAAAAGAATAGTGTACCCTAACTCTTTAAACACCCATCTATTGTGCATTTTGCACATACGCCCCGCGAAATGGGGACCCCATCCCTTTTCTATTGCTTTTGCATTCATTCATGTTAGTTCAATTTTTCTTTTTACCTTCACTTTTTGCCATTGGGCTTCCTTTCACCTTCAAAATCTTGAGGCAACTTGAAAATATTGAAAAATTGACGTAAGTGCCCGTTTATAGATTTTTTTTATATAATTCCCTTTGTGGGACTCCGTAAGGTGGATTTCAACATCATTTAACATGTTTGAGGGTGGCCAGCTACAAAATTCTACTGGCGGAATTCCACTATGGTAGCACCATAGGTTTTAGCTTATGCATTAATGTTTTCTACGTTGTTGCAGCTCACAACCAAGTGGCTTCTACAGTCTCTTGGCCCACATTTGGTTGGATCCCTCATCCTTTTTTCTCACATTTACCTCGGCTCCTAACCCTTAGGCTTGTGCTTTAGGGTTTCATGATGTTTTCAAGGAATTCATTGCATTTATTGCTCCATTAATGAATAACTGCCTATAAATATGGGTTTATTTTGAGTCATTTTTACTAGAGTTGGCTAAATCCTAGACAAAATTCACCTATGTACATACAAAAATGAATGAAAAACATACATAATAACAGACATGGATACATACATAACATGATGAGACATCGTAGTGTGGGGCCCACCAGACACCTGAAATTGGTAGACGGGACGAAACATCCGGGCGATGGTTAGGTGGGAGTTAACGACACCGTTAGATGGGTTTTCCTGTCTATTGTCAGGCAAAAAAGAGGGTGGGTTAACTTCGTCAACAAGTTTCTTTTTTCTAGCATGGGAAAAGTGGAAGGGAATGACGTGAGCCTTTTCTATTTTGAGAAAGAAAGAAAATAGTATTTGTTTCTAGTCTGCACGTTGAAAGGGAAAGCTGAAGGTCTGAGTGCATGTGGACGACTTGGAGGAGAATACTAACCAAATCAAGGTTGTAAGCTAAAGTGTGGAGTGCATGTGGAGGAGTTGGAGGAGAATACTAACCAAATTGAGGTGAGGGGTAATTTTGTTACAAGCAGAGGGTTATACAAGATCTTTTAATTTGAAATTTGGGAAAAATAATGTGGAGTATTTCAATTTCTTGAATGTCTTCAAAATCACACATTCCATTGTTGTGTTTAAATTTATGTTGATTGCCAAAAAAAGTGCATAAAATAATTGTGAATGGGAAACACAGTGTTGGGTTTCAGTTATTTTAATCTCCTTGTTTAAATGTAAAGGGGTGTCTCATGGTGGGTTGCTTGCTTCTTAACACCCATGGTTTTGCAACATGGAATATTAAAAAACAGTATGAATTTCTTCCAAATCACACATTCCATTGTTGTGTTTAAATTTCGCACCACTGAAAAAAAACTGCACAAAATAATTGTGAATGGGAAACACAGTGCTGGGTTTCAGTTATTTGAATCTCCTTGTTCAAATGTAGATGGTTGCCTCATGGTGGGTTGCTTGCTTCCTAACACCCATGGTTTTGCAATATGGAATGTAACAAAATAGTATCAATGTCTTCCAAATCACACATTCCATTGTTGTGTTTAAATTTCAATCGATTGAAAAAAAAAACTGCACAAAATAATTATGAATGGGAAACACAGTGTTGGGTTTCAGTTGCTGGGTTTCAATTATTTGAATATCCTTGTTTAAATGTAAATGGTTTCCTCATGGTGAGTTGTTTGCTTCTTAACACCTAGGGTTTTGCAGCATGGAATATTAAAAAACAATAAGAATGTCTTCCAAATCACACCTTCCATTGTTGTGTTTAAATTTTAGTGGATTGAAAAAACAACTACACAAAATAATTCTGAATGGGAAACACAGTGCTGGGTTTTAGTTATTTTAATCTCCTTGTTTAAATGTAAAGGGTTGTCTCATGCTGGGTTACTTGCTTCTTAACACCCACGGTATTACAACATGGAATGTTACAAAATAGTATGAATGTCTTCCAAATCACACATTCCATTATTGTGTTTAAAGTTCACACCATTGAAAAAAACCTACACAAAATAATTATGAATGGGAAACATAGTGTTGGGTTTTAGCTATTTGAATCTCCTTGTTTAAATGCAAATGGTTGTCTCATGGTGGGTTGATTTCTTCTTAACACCCACAGTTTTGCAACATAGAATATTACAAAATAGTATGAATGTCTTCCAAATCACACATTCCATATTTGTGTTTAAATTTTGGTCGATTGAAAAAAAACTGCACAAAATAATTGTGAATGGGAAACACAGTGCTGGGTTTCAGTTATTTGAATATCCTTGTTTAAATGTAAAGGGTTTCCTCATGGTGGGTTTTTTGCTTCTTAACATCCAAGGTTTTGCACCATGGAATGTTACAAAAAAATATGAATGTCTTCCAAATCACACCTTCCATTGTTGTGTTTAAATTTTAGTGGATTGAAAAAATAACTACACAAAATAATTCTGAAATGGAAACATAGTGTTGGGTTTTAGTTATTTGAATCTCCTTGTTTAAATGTAAAGGCTTGTCTCATGTTGGGTTGCTTGATTCTTAACACCCATGGTTTTGCAACGTGGAATGTTACAAGATAGTACAAATGTCTTTGAAATCACACATTCAATTGTTGTGTTTAAATTTTGAACCACTGAAAAAAAAGTGCACAAAATAATTCTAAATGGGAAACACAGTGTTGGGTTTCAATTATTTCAATCTCCTTGTTTAAATGTAAAAATTCATCTCATGATGGGTTTCTTGCTTCTTAACACCCATGGTTTTGCAACATGGAATGTTACAAAATAGTATGAATGTCTTCCAAATCACACATTCCATGATTTTGTTTAAATTTTAGTTAATTGAAAAAAAACCTGCACAAAATAATTTTGAATGGGAAACGCAGTGTTGGGTTTCAATTATTTGAATCTCCTTGTTCAAATGTAAAGGGTTATCTCATGGTGGGTTGCTTGATTCTTAAAACCTACGTTTTTGTAACATTGAATGTTACAAGATAGTAAAAACGTCTTCGGAATCACACATTCGATTGTTGTGTTTAAATTTTGAACCATTGAAAAAAAAGAGTGCACAAAATAATTCTAAATGGGAAACACAGTGTTGGTGTTGGAAAGAGACATTGCAACTATCATTAGGTGTTTTCATTGATGGAAACCCTATACATTAATATGGTGCACATATCTTTATTCAAGCCTACCGACAGTCAGATTGAATTCTGTCAAAGCAAAATAGGGTACTCGGTAACTTAGCAATCATCGATCAATGCATACATTTCAGGTTACCATTTTGAGTTGTGCATCCCAAACAATGATTATTAAGGTATTATCTATCTTGTGTTCAATGCAAAGTGGATCGTACCAATTATCATAAGGGTTAGGAAATTCGGTTGGACGTATTCTTAGTTCTTCTTGTATTAAGGTTGACTTTATAAATATATCAAGTCGCAGATGTATGTTAGTTAATTAAATTGCATATCTATATGATTGTATATGTTTGTATGGGTCTTATCCAAGTTATGGCTAACCATTGAGGATACACATTGTATATTTCTCATTATGAGGGCTGACAGTTGTAATTTTGGTAAAGCCGACAAAGTGTAATTAAATCTCAAGTAGCGGATATATATACTTGGCCTTCCATATCAATCATTTTTGAAGTAGTGAAAGTTGTGTGTGTGTTTGAATTACGAATTAGAGAAGGTCATAGGTGCGAATAAGTGTAGTTTCACTTGAGCATAAACGATCTATGCAGTGTGTATCAGCAGAGAAGAACAATATTGCAGAATCAATCTATAAGGCAACAGATCAATCATTGTACTTAATTCGAAACTGTAATCAAGCATTTTAGATGCTATCATCTCAATTCAAATCTTCATATGGTTTTAATCTGGACACTTTTCTTTGAGCAATGAGCTCTAGGAAGTGCGCCTGAATGCAAGTCCATTCCCCTTTTGTAATCTTTATTTTTTAGTATACTCAAAATTATACTTGTGGATTGGCCATCCACCATCGTTTTTCCCCTAACAAGGTTTCCATGTAAAAATCTTGGTGTTATGGTGTTATGGTGTTGTGTTTACTTTTCTATTTATGCACTACTATTGAATGTTATTAATGTTGTGAAGTTAAACATTGTTTAAATTTATTAAACTACACGACACTGATTCACCCCGCCCTCTCAGTGTGACTTGTTTCCAACAATTGGTATAAGAGCTAGATCCTCAGAAGAAGAAGTCTAACAGCTTGGGGAGATCTTGGAAATAATTTCAATGGATTAAGGAATTATTGAACAACAGATTATGGTAGCTCTAGATGATCTTGATCAGTCAAAAGCCGAAGTCCAAAAAATTCAATCGAATCTTAAGGATGCAAAAAATTTCATTGAGTCTCTAAAAGACAAGGTCAACAAATCAAGAGACAAGAGAAAGGAACTCTGCAATCAGATTCAATAAAAATAAAGCACTGAAGATGAAAACCTTGGAAGAGAAGAATGAAGAATGTGAAAAGCTTACCCAAGAGAATATAGTCTTAAAGATTGAAATGGGATCTATCACTATGAGACTGACCAAAGAGATTGAAGACAAAAAGAAGAATGAAGACAATTTGACTCAATCCTTGAAAGAAAAATTTGAGGTATGTAGTTGATTGAATGATGAATCGGAAGTGTCAAGAAACAATGAAGAAACTCTTGAAATACAACTAGATGATCTCGAAAATGAACTTGGTGTTGCAAATGAATACAAAGAAAATTTCAAAGCTAGTTCTACCATGCTTAATGAACTAATTGATAATCAAAGGACTCATGATGAAAAAATGGGTCTGGGATATATAGAATGAGAAATCTCAAAAGCTGGATAAAGAAATCCTAGTCAGAGGAATTTAGGAAAAAGGAAATTCAAGCAAGGAAATCAAATGAACCGGCCCAGAAGGTATCTGGTAAGACAACCTGATGCTCAAAATTTCAATGGTATTGTTTTAATTGCAAATTTTTTGGACACATGACTTCTCAATCCAGAAGTAGGATGGATCAAAGTGGTCCACACTTCTCAAGTCAATGTTTCAATTGTCACAAGTTTGGTCATAAGTCAAATAAATGTAGAAGTATGATGAATTAATTTCATAGAAGTGTCAGATGCTACACATCCAATAGACTTGGACATACTTTCAAATATTTTTGAATTCACATATAGAGTATCATCTCTGTTTCTCTAGTCAACATCTCCTGATCTCATATCACTTGAGATTCAAAAGCAAAGTACAATTTATTTCACATACAATATATCATTGTATATATTGTGATTATAAACAATGATACATCATACAATGAAATCAATACTCTGTAGATGCTTTACAGATTCTTCTCAATGTATCAAATATACAAATCAAATAATCATAAAATTTGAATCATTGTAATCTAATAACTCTCATATCAAGAATGATGTCTCTTTCTGATGCAATCACACTCTCCATACTCAATACCTTCAAAAACATGCATAAATAGTGTTCTTTGTTTTGAATAGAAAGAGAATTGTCCTCATAACTATTTCAACTCATATAGTTGTATTTACATATAGTCACAATTTTAGGTCCTTATCACAATATGCAGTGTACTAGACTTGAAAAACACTTGTATGCCAAGTCAAGTGATTGTCAAAGAATTGAAATGAAGAGACCATCAACTGAATTACCAAACCAATACTATTGAGATGTTTACCAATCAAGAACATCTTATTATCTTATTTCTTTGACATTAATGCCAACACATGCCAGAGGGGACAACACAAGATTTATGCAAAATTTGTGCTCGAAACATATGAACAAATAGTGAAAAAGACTATTTTTCTTAAGGTAAGGGGTTTCATAAAACAAGAAAGTGAAGTTGAAAACATTCTTTTGTTACAGTTTGGAAAAAAATAAGAAGTGAGCTACAACCCACTATGTTTTCCTTGATGCAACTATTATGTAAATTTTGTGTTGTAAACATATGAGCAAATATTGAAAACGAGTGTTTTTCTCAAAGTAAGGGTTGTGAACAAACAACAACGTGAAATTCAAAACATTCACTTCTCACATCTTGCATAAAATAAGAAGTGAGCCATAACCCACTATGTTTTTGATGATGCAATTGTTATGTAAATAATGTGTTGGAAACATATGGGCAGATATTGAAGAAGAGTGTTTTATTGAAATATGCTTACATTTGTAATTAAGATGACATACATAAGTAAGTTTTCATAAAAAAGTGACATAGGACAATGCATTTTCCAACACTGCAAACAATCAAAGCATTTTATTTGCTCCCATCACATGGAAAAAGGAAATGCCATTTTTACTCAACCAACGAGTTATCAAAATTGAAAGTGGACTTGATAACATTTTTAGACTATATAAAATATAAAAAATTTCATGAAATATGAAAGTGGGCTTAAGTGAATTTATGGAGCATAAAAAATAATTACTTATCATAAGGAAACAATTAGAGGGCTATGAAAATTATGATATGAAATGGATAACAATTATGTGTTCCAGTGACATGAAATTAGTATATATGTGAAACACAATTGTTCAATAATAAAATAACTAGAGAGGCCCATGAAAAGTCTTGTATCAAATGTATAACACCATACTGTTGAAACATATGCAAATGGTGTATCTCTACACCATAATTGTTCAATATTCAAATAATGAAACCCACAAAGCAAAATCAATATTCAAAGCCTGTTTCATCAATTCCTATGCTACCTATTCCTTGCAATTGAGTTCAGGCCTGCATAATATATGGTATGTTTCTTAGGGTCCTTGTGTATTTCAGGAGGGGTGATTTCAGATCCACAAACCCTCACAAATGATGAACGTGAAACAACAGATTTCTTCGTAGTTTGTGCTTTGTCTGTGTCAGGTTGAACACCTTCACCCTATAGAAAAAAATTAATGAGAATTAACGTATGCATGGAAACAATATACATTGTATGATATATATACAAAAACATATCATTTATGTCTACCTTTGGAACATAATGCTTCATCTCAGCGAGCTTGGATATGATGAAGTTGCCCACCCACTCTCTAATGGTCTCTGCACTAGGCATGGGAAAAGTCATGTAGCATTGACCGAGAAAAGTCATGTAGCATTGACCATGAATGGCCACAACAATGCTGACTCTCACATAATTTTTTGGGTGCTTCAAGTAGTGGGTGTGAGCATTTCTATTGACAACATGTACAATGCCTTTGGCAACCCATTTATGTAGCCTCCAAAGGTCGATGTGATCACCGACCTTAAAATTTATGCCGTTGAACTCTATCATCTGTTCATCCACTGGATTTTCCTGCAATGGAAACGTCATTGATGTGAAGCATAATTGAAGGCACATTAAAAGATTCCTAAAGAAATAAGAACAAAAGCATGTAAGTGTGTTGGGTCTCATACTGATATAGATGGCATGTCGCAGCTCTCCCCGTCCCCATTTCCATATTTATTTCCATCTCCCCCTTGCAGGCCATCACTCTCCTCATCCCTGTGCCCATCTTTATTACCCTCTCCCACTTGCAAGGCAGTGCTCTCCCCACCCCCATGTCCATCTTTGTTGCCATCTCCCCCTTGCAGGCCATCACTCTCCTCATCCCCATGTTCATCTTTATCACCCTCTCCCACTTGCAAGCCAGTGCTCTCCTCGTCCCCATGTCCATCTCTATTACCCAGTTCCACATGCAAGCTAGTTTTCTCCCCATCTTGATGACCATCTATGTTAGCCTGTCCCACTTTGAGGCCAGTTCTCTCCCCATTCACATGTCCATCTCTACTATCCTCTCTCATTTCAATTGCAACAAAATCACCAATTCGGTCAAGGCCAACACTTCATTCTTCATCCTTTCCCTATAATAGAAGGAATTCAAAGGTCATTTCAAATTTAGTTGCATGCAACCAATTCATTGAAATAATGAAAACAAACATTAAATAAAAGAATTTCAATTCACCATTTCTTCTAGTTCCTCCATGTCAAGGCAACTTGACACATTTGACCGCATATGCTCCTTCTCTTTCTTCTTCTTCTTCTTCTTCTCAACATTTTTTAACGATGGGTTGGGAGGAACAACATCATCTTGTGCTTTCGTGGGCAATGGTTCACCTTTGAATATCACAAAAGCCTACTCGAGGGCAGCAATTCGTTGTTCATCCTTGTTGTGTAATAAGAGGAATTGAAACGTTGCACCAAACTTAGATGCATGCAACCAATTCATTCAAATAATCAAAACAAACATTAGATTAAACAAAAGATTTTGAGATCACTATTTGTTTTCGTTTCTTCTTCAGCAGGTGCCTTGAAAATTTCAACCATCTAGGATGCTTATTCTGAATGTTAGACACAAAGGTGGGAGGAACAACATCGTCTTCACCTTTGGTGGGCACAACTTCCTCTAGCGAATGAATACTACTCTGCTGGGGGAAAGAACCACTTCTCGACCATCACCCTGTCATGTCATGTAAGTTAACATTAAGTGAACCTCGTATGTATCAAAACAAAAAATATGAAGCAAGGAAAATTCACATTTAATAGTTCAGTTCGACATTACAATTCCTTCACGTGTCTTTCTCTCCTGCAATTATAATATTCTTTGCCTTCTCTGCTCCTTCATCTCCTAATTATTATATAACATCGTTAGCTTCTTCACCTCATCCTTTCCTTCTTGGGGAAGTTGAAGGAAGCTATGTTTCCCATAATTTTGACAAACATGTCTAATAACATGCTTCTGCTACAACTTCTACCATAGATTCATTTGGTACTTTGTATTTTCCACCTTCTTTAGAAGGTACTCTTTCAATTTATTAGGGGGAGGAGTGGGTTGTTTTGGTTCCCCCCCCAACACAACTCAACCATTCTTTGGTGCCTGAAGAATAGGAAGGTGGTGATGCTAAAACCTATGCATGTTGAAAATTCTCCAATCATAATACTTTCTCGTACATTCTTCTACAATACAATAATATATATCCACCATTCACCGCTTCTCTTCTATATTCAACAACAACCTACACAACAAATTTGGAAAAGAAAATCGCTTAATATATTTGATATTGAAACAAATTGAATGCACAACATATACACACAGCCAAATGATGCAATAATTTAGTTATTATATCTACCTTCCCATCCACCACATCACTCCATGCTTCATTGGATCCCTCTCCATCCTTAGGGTCTCCCTTTGCATGCTTTTCCTTCTAGTCATGGAGTATAGAAAGATCGATATGATCTCCTTGATTATTTTCATGAATCATAGGAATGATATACTACAAAAATTAGAATATTTGTAACAAACATGATATTTTTTGACTGAAATTAAAAAGCATTCTAATTGATGCATAGGAAGGGAAGGGAAATTGTAAGTTCACAATCAATTACCGAACACGTCACTGCCTTAGGGTTCACCATTTTCATAAACTGAGGGGAATTCCTTTGTACCGCGGTTACTACCTCTTGATTAAAACATTCCCACTTTCTAGTCAACATCATAACCACTTATGAGAGATTGAAATTATACATTTGATTGCATCTTGTAATTACCATATCTTACCTACACGTGTCATGAACGTGACCGCCCCGAAGAAGATGCACTACTACAAACCCTTTCAGGTGTGTTGTCCACATCAATGACATTCTTCACTGTAGGGAGAAATTTCCTTTCTACAACATGCATCCTTGGTTTCTTGTAATTGTAAAATTGTTGCAAGTGTTATGGACAGTTAAAGTTCCAAAATTTATTGCACCATTTTATAGTAATCAAGCATATGTTTTTTTAATGAAAAGAAGAATTTGAAATGCACAACCCATACTGTTGCAAAACACTATACAAGTAATCCACTGTGTTTTACAACATGCAATTATTTTGTCTAGTTATTATTCTCAATCACATGAAGATACTAAATTGCAATTTATACCATAACTAACAATTGTAATTTTTGGAGGTGCATTTTTTACATTCATATAGTGTAAATAAGAAAAGGTTTTCAAGACACTCAAACTCTTATTTGAATTTTCAATTTGGAAAACACGGTGTGTTATAAACCATGCAACCAACAAACTGTTCTAAAACCCTTTACAAGAAACAACCCTATTGGTTACTCCCCCGCCTCAATTTGGTTAACACAGTTTTGAACCCTCACTTCTCTATTCTTCTTCAAATACAACACTTTCTGTTATGCAGACTATAACAAAACACTATATTGAAGTTCACATTCATATTTTATAACAAACCATCACATGAAGCAAACATTCCATTTGAATATCGTAATATGTTTTGAAGAGAAGATGGACAAAAAATTTTGCAGGATGGAAAACACACTGGGTTGTCCCACACTTTTCAAATATTGTTCAATGACAATAGTTAGTGTTATGCACACCATAAGAAGAGAATTTATTGAAGTTCACTTTCATATTTTATAATTGCCCTTGCTTGCAACAAAAGTTGCACACAAAAAAAGAAGTTGTAGTATGGAAAACCCAGAGGGTTGTCCCTTGCTTCCCAAAAGCTTAAATAATTATAGTTATTAAAAAGCTTTAGGATAATTTATGTTATATATAATGAGAGCAAGCTAACTCCTGGAAAAAAATCACATATGTATATAACATAGGATATGCCCCCCATACGACATGGACAAAAGAGTGATGATGGAAAAGGTTGTCAGACAGAAGGAAAGACTTGACGGTCAGATGTCTCATCCCATCTGCCATTTCATGTCCTGTCGCCAAGAAAACGTGTCAATGCTGGTGGGTTTTCAAAATAATTGTTCGGCGTGGATGGACAAAAATCCAAAAATGTGGCATTCAAAACCATTATTAGCAAATATAAAAAAGTCCAGATGAGGTCCCATTTTCTCCATTTTTGGACAGCGACATTTTGGTGGATATCAAGGGCAAGAGTTGCAGGCATGAAAAGCTCCTTAAGGTATATATATCTGCTCTGTTTATGTGCCATTTTTCCATTCTTCCATGAAAACTGAAGAAACGAATGGCTATTCGTTGTGGGGTTTTTGTTTAGTGATTTTTTGTTGAGAATTTTTTAATTTCGTTTCCTCCCGTCTGCTAGTTTTGAAAATTTACGGTTGTTGAATGAAATAGATGACAACCCATCGTAGAAATATGAGTGAAATAACTGAATAAAGTTTAGAGAGACCACAAAGCATTGTGAAAATCAAAATAAGTGAATAAGGTTTACAGAAGGAAACCATGACGAAAAAGGTTGTTGGACAGAAGGAAAGACTTGACGGTCGGACGTCTCATCCCGTTTATCGTTTCCTGTCCCATCACTGGTGAAACGTGTCACCGTCGGCAGGTTTTCAAAATAATTATTCGGCGTGGATGGACAAAAAACCCAAAACATGTCATTGAAAACTATTATTGGGTAAGTGCACCAAGATGGTTCCCAAAAAGGGGACTTAAGTAGACAAATTTTTTCTGAAATCAGGAAATGCTGACATTGGATGTGAAATTGAGGATACTTAGACTCAAAATTTTGAGATGGAACAAAAAGAAGGATTCAAGTGCTCCAAGTCTACTTTCTAAACTACTAATTTATTTTGAAAATGATTGATATTAAGGGGTTCAAACGAGGGACGTACACAAATTGGTGTTGTTTTTGTCAGAAAAACATAACATAGCAACTCTTGTACGACCCTCGTACGATGATTTTTTTTTTAGTATTTTTAAAATCGAAACAGTCAGAAGTTAGCTAACAGTATGTAGTTGATGCATGAATTTTCTAATAATTTTTTAATGAATATTTGATTTTTTACTAATTTGCGAAGTGGACATATACTCAAAATAGAATTTTGGCCGTGCTACCCCTAAAAATTTTGGAAACTAATTGATTTTTTTTTATTTTTTAAAAAATTTTGTAGAATGGAGTCTAGTTTCTAAAAATGTAATTTATTTGACAAATTGATGAACGGTTAATTTATAATGAAAAAAATACCAAATACTGCTTTTTGGCAAAAAAAAGACATACAGATAAAATAAATTATGGATGAAAGACTTAACATTTTCAGAAAGTTAAAAAAATTACATCGTTGGATAGCTAAGAGATAACCCAACATTACCCATGTGCTCAATTTTTTCGATATTGAACCACGTGCAATCCTGATGGTGAGCACGAACTCGATTATGAGAAATATGGTGGATTTTTTAAATACACGTCTCTAGTCATTGGGAATGCCCTCCAATCCTTTGGGTTGGTATTCCAAGGCTAGTACCAAGCTTAAAGTTCGGTAATTCCAAAAGCAAGATATAATGTGAGCACATTATATCCACTTTTGACATGGTTTTTGCTTCTGCGGGGAACATGTCTACTAGAACATAATGCGAGCACATTATAACGCACTCGCGTTATGTCTTACTTTATGTTAAATGCTAATATATTAATGTATGCTTGTATGGATGTAAGATTATATGTACATATGTATTATGCTTGTATGTATGCATTTATGTATGTCTTTAGACAAAGGGGGAATTTAGAGAGAGTCTAGAGAGATGGAGAGGGGGTCAAAGTGAGAGTTTAAGAGAGAGGGAGTGGGAGAGAAGGGGTTGGATTGAGGGGGACTTAGCTAGGTAGGGTGGGAGGGACAGAGGGAGGGAGAGAGAGAGAGGGTGGTCAGAGAGAGAGAATTGAGGGAGAGGGAGAGAGAGAGAGAGACAAAGAGAAAGAGAGGGTTATGCAGGTAGGGTGAGAAAGGGAGAGAATTGAGAGTGTGAGAGGGAGAGACTTGAGAGTGTGAGGGGGGTGAGAGGGAGTGACTTGAGAGATAGGTGGTGAGAGGGAGTGGGAGAGAGAGGTAGTGTGAGTGAGAGACTTGAGAGAGGGAGAGGGTGTGAGAGGGAGTGACTTGATAGAGGTAGAGAAAGAGGGGGCTAGAGTGAGAGGGAATTATCTAGGTAGGGTTGGAGGGATAGATAGAGAGAGGGGAGAGAGACAAAGAGAGAGTTACCTAGGTAGGTTTCCAGAGGGAGAGACCTTAGAGAGAGAGGGGGTGGGAGGAAGAGATATGAGAGGGAGGGAGAGAGAGGTAGTGGGAGAGAGTGGGATGGAGTGGGAGGGAAATAAAGAGAGATGGATAGAGGGAGTGAGAGAGGGTGGTAGGGATTGATTGAATGAGAGGTACATAGAAAGAGGGAAACGATAGATAGAGACAATTAGAGAGGGTGGGAGCGAGGGAACGAGGGAGAGGTGAGATGTATAGATAGAGAGAAAGTGATAGGGGTTGAGGTTATAGGATTGAGGGATTAGGGTGGAGGACCTATAGGGTTGATGGTTTCTAGGGTATTAGGGTTTAAGGTTTCAGGGTTGATAGAATAGGTTTGGTGGTAGAGGGTATAGGGTAGAAGGTTTAAGGTTTAAGTGTTTAGGGTTGAAGGGTTTGGGGTTAAGGGTTTAGGGTTAATGGTTTACTTGGTTGAGGGTAGAGGGTTTAGGGTATATGGTTCAAGGATTAGGTTCAAGGTCCAATGTAAGGGGTAGAGGGTTTAGTGTTTAAGGACTTAGGGTTGAGGGTTGAGAATTGAGGGTTGAGTGTTTAATGTATAGGGTAAAGGGTAGAGGGTTTAAGGGTTGAGGGTTGAAGATTGAGGGTTTAAGGTATAGGGTCGAGGGATTAGGGTTGAGGGTCCAATATATAAGGTAGAGGTTATAGGGGTTGAGAGATTAAGGGTTGAGGGATTAAGGTTTAGGGTAGAGAGTATTCGGTTGAGGGTAGAGGTTAGAGGGTCGAGGGTAGAGGGTAAAGGGTTTAACAGTTTAGGGTTCAAGGGGTTAGGGTTGAGGGTTGAGGGTTTAGGGTTGAGTGTTTAAGGGTTTAAGGGTTGAGGGTTTAAGGGTCAAGAGGGTTGAGGGATTAGGGTAGAGATTTTACTAAGTGGGCTTAAGGGTTGGGGGATTAGGGTTGAGGGTAGAGGGTAGAGGGTGGTGGTAGAGGGTAGAGGGTTTATGGGTTAGGGTTTAAGGGTTTAGGGTTTAGGGATGAGGGATTAATAGGTTATAGGGTAGAGGCTATACGAGTTGAGGGATTAGGGTTTAAGGGTTGAGGTTTGAGGGATTAAGAGGGTATAGGGGTTCAGGGATTAAAGTTTAAGCGTTGAGGGTTGAGGGTTGAGGGATTAAGAGGGTATAGGGCTTGAGGGATTAGGGTTTAAGGGTCGAGGGTTGAGGCATTAAGAGGGTATAGGGATTGAGGGATTAGGGTTTAAGGGTTGAGGATTGAGGGTTGAGGGATTAAGGGGGTATAGGGGATTAGGGTTTATGGGTTTAGGGATTAGGGTTTAAGGGTTGAGGGTTGAGGGTTGACAGATTATGAGGGTATAGGGGTTGAGGGATTAGGGTTTAAGGGTTGAGGGTTGAGGGATTAAGAGGGTATAGGGGTTGAGGGATTAGGGTTTAAGGGTTGAGGGATTAGGGTTGAGGGATTAAGAGGGTTGAGGGTTAAGGGGTTGAGGGATTAGGGTTTAAGGGTTAAGGGTTGAGGGTTGAGGGATTAAGAGGGTATAGGGGTTGAGGGATTAGGGTTTAAAGGTTGAGGGGATTAAGAGGGTATAAGGGTTGAGGGATTCAGGGTTGAGAGTTGAGGGATTAAGAGGGTTTAGGGGTTGAGGGATTAGGGTTTAGGGGTTGAGGGTTGAGGGATTAAGAGGGTATAGTGGTTGAGGGATTAGGGTTTAAGGGTTGAGGGTTGAGGGTTAAGGGTTGACAAATTATGAGGGTATAGGGGTTGAGGGATTAGGGTTTAAGGGTTGAGGGATTAAGAGGCTATAGGGATTGAGGGATTAGGGTTTAAGGGTTGAGGGTTGAGGGTTGAGGGTTTAGGGATTAAGAGGGTATAGGGGTTGAGGGATTAGGATTTAAGGGTTGAGGGATGAGGGTTGAGGGATTAAGAAGGTATACGGGTTGAGGGATTAGGGTTTAAGGGATTAGGGGTTGAGGGTTGAGGGTTGAGGGTTGAGAATTGAGAATTGAGGGATTAAGAGGGTGTAGGGGATGAGGAATTAAGGTGTAGGGATTGAGGGTTGAGCGATTAGGAGGGTATAGTGGTTGAGGGATTAGGTTTTAAGGGTTGAGGGTTGAGGGATTAGTGTCTAAGGGTTGAGGGATTAAGAGGGTAGAGGGGTTGAGGGATTAGAGTTTAAGGGTTGAGGGTTGAGGGTTGACAAATTATGAGGGTATAGGGGTTAAGGGATTAGGGTTTAAGGGTTGAGGGTTGAGGGTTAAGGGTTGAGGGATTATGGTTTAAGGGTTGAGGGTTGAGGGTTTAGGGATTAAGAGGGTATAGGGGTTGAGGGATTAGGGTTTAAGGGTTGAGGGCTGAGGGATTGAGGGATTAGGGTTTAAGGGTTAAGGGTTGAGGGTTGAGGGTTGAGGGTTGAGGGATTAAGAGGGTATAGGGGTTGAGGGATTAGGGTTTAAGGGTTGATGGTTGAGGGTTGAGGGATTGAGAAGATATAGGGGTTGAGTGATTAGGGTTTAAGGGATTAGGGTTTGAGGGTTGAGGGTTGAGAGTTGAGGGATTAAGAGGGTATAGGGGTTGAGGGATTATGATTTAGGGGTTGAGGGTTGAGGGATTAAGAGGGTATAGGGGTTGAGGGATTAGGGTTTAGGGTTTAGGGTTTCTCCCCCACTCTCTCCCACTCTACCTTTCTCCCACTCTCACCACCTCTCCCTCCCTCTCTCCCTCCCACTCTATCTTCCACTCTCTACCTCTCTCTCTCCCACTCTCTCTTTCTCCCACTCTCCCCTTCTCCCTCCCTCTCTATCTCCCACTCTCCCCCTCTCTCCCTCCCACTCTCTCTCCCACTCTCCCTCCCTCTCTATCTCCCACTCTCCCCCTCTCTCCCTCCCACTCTATGTCCCACTCTCTACCTCTCTGACTCTTCTCTTCTCCCTCCCTCTCTATCTCCCCCTCTCCCCCTCTCTCCCTCCCACTGTCTTAGAAACTCCTATACTCTCAAAAATACACTAAGAAAATCAAATTTCACATAAAACATGCTCGTTATAACACGAGCGCATTTTTTACTCCACTAAAATGGTAAAAAATTCTATATAATTGTGATTTGAAGGCCCACAGTACAAAAAATAGCTTTTTGATGATGTTGTGAAGTGTGCAAGCGTCTTTTTCACATTCCATCACCTTTTCCATGATCTTTTTACCACCTTTGCATGAAATAGTAGAGTTTCCACATTGAAAGACATATAATATCAATTGAAGTTTGAATTCCATTGAAAACTGATATACAATTGAAGTGTGGAAGGGAACAAGCTTTTGAACAAGTCAAATTGTTGTGGAGTTTGAAGAAAGAAGAAGATAAGGCTACATAATTGGGTTGATCTCCTCCATTTGAAAGTCTAGTTTTTAAGGTATGTGAAGTCTCTACACATTTTCTTTCATTCTATTATGGCCTGCTTTCATTTTTGTTTGTCATTATAACCTTTGGTTGTCAATGCACATTTTAAATTACCAAATTATATACACAATTATATACACTTGCCAAATTCAAAACCATTCACCAAAATTCATCCTTTAAGACAACTCCAAGCCTCTCCCATTCCTTTGAAGGGTCCAAACACCTTCCAATACCTCTACACAAAACGTTTGATTCGTATACTAAAATTAGCATTAAGAGTTCCCAATTCCTTAAGGACCTTCGAAACACCTTGAAAATATTGAAAATAACTGATTACAATCAACTAGGTTCCTCAAAACATCAACCAATGATTATTTCATTCACAAGTTGTCTCAAATATTCTATAATGGCACCATTGTTTACAAACACAAACTATAATTCTTAAGGCACAACCAAACCATTATTTGCTTAATAAATCTTTGTTTGAGTTAGTACAACAAAAATGAAACCTTTCAGAAGTCTTCCCTTACACACAAACTTAGTTCCTTTGTTCACTGTCCACATTACTAGTAGCCAAGTATCTACAAACTGTCACATGTATTTCCCAAAGCATGCACACACTTCAAACTGTGATACTCATTTTTGATGCAGAGTTAGAGGACTCAAAACCATTGAAGATGTCAACTTACCTTCAAGAGCCATCTAAGAAGATTAAAAAGGATTAATGGACCAATCCCAACACTCTTCCAAGCTAGACAGCAAACAAAAACATTATTTCCCAAATTTCACCCTTGGAATCTAGTTACTGTGCAAAACCAGTTTTGGGCCCTTAACTCCAAAACTTTCGAAAACACCAAGAAAATAAAAGAATGATTGTAGCACCAATTTCAGAGTTTCAAGACATACCTTAACCCATCACATGACTCCTTTGGGACAACATTAAGAAAACTGACCTTTTTCACTATTTTAGGCCTCCAAGTAGGCCACTTTTACAAAGGAACTACCCTTAGATCTTCACACCAAACTTCCAAACCCAAAAAAAGTCTTTAATTAGGTCTCAAAACAAGATAATTTCTAGGTCTTAGGACCTTACCCACTCAACTAGGCTTCCAATACAAAAACCCCCATTTTTCAATGCAAAGAGGGAGGGTTTATAGAAACTCCTATACTCGGGCCTTCCCTGAACATTGCAAAGCATCAAACATCTTCAAAATACCCTGCACAAGGTCAAAATTTCATTACATAGACCAATACTTCAACACTTTTTTAAGAACCAATATTCATCTCATTACCATGGTACATATAAAATTATCCGCCATGCCGAAGAAAAAGACAAAGATGAAACTAACAAACGAAGAGAACACAAGCTTGAAAGAAAAGGAGAGAGTTTGGGTGGTGGCATATCGTGAAAAGAAGAAATTGGAAACGATTGATTAAAAAAACTCAATTGTAGAGGAACCTCAACCGTCAAAAAGAGAATGAGAATTGGTAGCACAACAAGCATGAATGCGAAAGCATCGTCATAAGACAGATTCAGATACCGTAGTTGGAGACACACCCTCTATGACAAGTGAATATGAAGGGACACCATTAAGCACAAGTGAATATGGAGGGACACCATCTAGAACAAGTGAATATGGATGTACACCATCTAGTGCAAGTGAATATGGAGGGACACCATTTACCGCAAGTGAATATTTTTGGACACCATCCAACACATCTCAAGTTGAGAGTACATCATCACTCGAAATTGATGAAGAAGGTATGCCATCATTCCCATGTGAACCTCAAGGTATGTCTTCTTCTCCACCCTCGATCGAAGGTATCCAATCTAGCCCACCTCAATTAAATATTGATGAAATTCCTAATCTTGAGATGTATGTACCTAGGAGAACACCACCAAGAATTTTGCGTAGAAAGCCAAAGTATTTGATTAATATTGATGATGAGATTTTGCAGCACATGGAAGGTAAGATTTCAACACACACTTCTAGAAGATATGCTGATAAGATTTGGGAACGATTCTTTGAAAGGCTAAATGAGACTGCAAGAATTCAACTATTTGTTGAAATGATGTGGGGTGTAAAGTATAGAAATATCATGAAGACTCTTGGGTTGAGAACATCAAATGCATCGAGTGAAGACACTATTGTGAAGAATCTAATGGATGCTTATGAGAGTGTGGGTAAGACCTCATGCTCAAAGGATAGTAATGTCACCCGACGTGTCATTACATCGACTTCGGTAAGTTGTCAAACAAAGAGAGCTCGCCTAATTAAAAAGACTAGTGAAAAAATGGGAATTAGTAGAAAAAATTTATCAAGACCCATTCAAAGGCAGCAAAGAATTGAGGGCAATGATACATATGAAATATGGGCATTCTCGGGGAGACTGTCACGAAAAGATAAAGAAGTTGTCGAAGCCTTGAGAACACTAATTGAAGAGTATTGGAAGAATAACACAAGGCCATATCCAAATCAAAGGGATGTGGTAAGAAGGAGAATCGGTTGTCGGAATCGTGAGCCACATCCAAAGCATTTTTTGGATGTGACTCAAACCCAATTTTTTTGGAAATTTGAAAATGATTATCCTCAAATTAGTATTTCTCAAATATTTTTTGAATTGCTTAAACCTTTTTATGTCAAGATAAATCACACATGCACTACTTGTTGTTGTAGACTACATAATGAATTTTCTAACCATTACGATGTTTATCGTTCTATATGTTTAGATTTGCATACTAATGATGTTTTGCAGGATTGTGGCGTAGAAGCCCCACCAAAATCTTCAAGAGAGTTCTTATCAAAAAATTTATGTGAAATAGAGGATGGCCAGATATTCTATATGACAATATGCTTGGATGGTTCATGCGAGCGTTGCGGTGGCTTCTAGCGTATGCTAGTATGTCACCATATGGAAAGCATAGATGAGGTAGGACAAAAACTAGTAGAGTTCAGGAAGTATAAAACAATGGCATATGCTACAAAAGATGGGTCTCAAGCAAAAAGGTGTGATTTGGTTATTGAGAAGATTCCAGTGCACAAATTTATGACCACATTTCATGATAGTATACTGTCTGAGTATGCAATGCATACCCATAGAGCCCGATGGTTGGACATGCAGTTCAAGCTATGCAAGTACATCTTTCCAGTTGGAAGCATAGTATATGTGGTTGAATTTGCAGACAACTACACTCTACAACCACAACATGAGGTGCAGTCACAATATTACAACTCCACACAAGTTTTGATATTTGTGCACATAACATTCATTCATGCATCTGATAGTATAGATGAGAAAAAGGAAGGTATTGAGGGAGTACCACTTTTACATCAGTGATGATCGCACACATTCTTTAGAGTTCGTGCAAGGTTGCTTCCAGATGTTCTATAGTGGTTTGGCTCAGAGGGGCATAGAATACGATCAACATATAATATGGTCTAATAATTGTGCAGAACAGTTCAAGAACTCGTGCATGTTCTACTAGTTGTGCAAGATGCATTTCATTACAGGTGTTCAACATATGTGGAACTTTTGTGAGGCTGGAAATGGAAAGGGGAAGCATGATGGTGCAGGAGCATGTGTGAAAAGAGAACTAGCATGAGAAGAGTTAAAGTATAAAGACAGTGCAAAGTTGACAAATGAAAAATCAATCGTTGAGTGGTGTAATGCTTTGATGGGTCCAGGTAATGAAGGTATGTCTTCATTTCATAGATTTTTTTGGTTGATGGATGATACTAACATTGCACCATATGAAGATTTTTGTACACTAATAGGATCGAGTGAGGTACACTTTATTTCCTTAGCTCAAATACAGGTTCATGGAGTATTGATACACGAAAGATGGCATGCTTTTGTTCTTCATGTACAATGCAAGACTAGAATGATTGTGAGTCAGGGGAGTGGGTTGACAAATGGTTCACAAGTTATCTTAGCCCACTTCACACGTATTGCCCTTCGACAACATTGAAACTGACACAGATAGAATCATCGGTCAACTTTGACCACATATTAGATCTAGTTCAACGAGGTGAAATATCTACTTTCTTAGTTGTTGAAATTCCATATCATTAGATCTTACTTTGTATTGTATTCGTAATGTTGACAAATTTCAAGAGAATTTTTGCACATATCAATGCAGGGCATGTTTATGCAGTTATTGCAGATGAAGACAATGAAGAGGGAACAAACTATTACTTGTGTGATTGTGTTGAGACCAAAAATAAATTGGAGGCCCCAGTTATAGATGGAGAAAACATTGAATACCCTACAGGCTCAGTTGTGGTTACTGGAACATGGCTTAGAAGGTACCCACATTCGAGTTTTAAACATTGGCTATTTTAGGACTTTGACATGCATCGTAAGATTCTTCATTACTCGAACCTTTTCATGGCATCCAATGTTTGTTTGACCAAATATGGGGGTAGACCTTTGAACAAGACATTATGGAAGGTCCGCGAGTTTGACCATGAGGCAATACTTGACACAATAAAGAGTAAAGCACACTTGGATGGTTCGTTGGATTAATTTGTAAGTATATGCACATTAATTTGTTTGATTCCAATGCTATTATCTTCTTTTACAGTGATTGGTGTCCCCTTGCAAAAAATGCAGATATATGAGCCATCCAAGAGAATGTCAACCAGAAAAGCAATGCAACATCCTTATTTTGATGCCTGCATGCAACATCTGCAAGTTCCTTCCATCTATTTTTATTTCATTTCCATTTGCGATGCTCTTTCTTTTTCTCTTTTACTTTGCATATTTGTAAGTAAACTACTAAAAATTGATTGATCTTTCATTGCAGAAAATGCTGATTTAAGAGCCATCAAAGAGAATCTCAGCCAAAAGAGCAATGCAACATACTTATTTTGATGATTTTGACAAATCTCAATTTTGATTTCAAGCCATTATAAGAGAGCATGTGAAGCTTAGCGAGGGAATCTCAAGTTACTCATTCGAAGTTAACCTCATAATGAGCACCTATGATGTAGACATTTAAAGATAATTTTGAATGTATGAATGACATTGTAAAAGATCTGAGAGAACGAAGTGCCAGAGGCATTGTAATAAGATTTAATTACATAATGAGATATACTCAAATATTGTAAGGTTGGATTTCATATTTGGTGTAGTAGCACCTTGTTCTGTAAATGCTTTGAGTAGGAAAATTTGCAAACTTTGAATTTTGAAATGTAAACAATGTGAAAAAGGTCATATAAAAAGTCATGTAAACAATTTGTACATATTTTTTTGCAACTCGTGTGACCAAAAAAACTATTCCAACACATCTGAATAGGTATTTTTACGCTAGGCATGGTCCTCTTTCACACCGAAACACGTAGAATCGCTCTGAGCTATGTTCCATCACATCAATCCCTTAAGGGTCCAAAGTGCAAAATGGCTGCAAACTTCAACATGCTAGTACTCGAATACCGTTACACTTAGAAACTTCTCGTCTGATCCTATAGAAACGTGTTGGTCCCCTCTAGAAAAACCTTTCTCGGTTTTGGCTATCTTAGAGTGGTTTTCTCGTGGTGGCAGATTTTCACTTGATGGAAAAAGTGTCAAATTCAAGCAGTGCAAAGTTGCAAAGTGGTGCAACTTTCGCTCTGCAACTCGTGTGACCAAACTAACTGCTCCAATGCATCTGAACAGGTATGTTTACACTAGGCATGGTCTTTTTTCACACTGAAAAATGAGGAATCGCTCTGAGCTACGTTCCACCAGATCGATCCCTTAAGGGTCCAAAGTGCAAAATGGCTGCAAACTTCAGCATGCTATTACTCAGATGTCGTGATGCTTAGAAAATTCTCATTTGATCCTATAGGATTGCGTTGAGCTTGTCTACAAAAACCTCTCTCGATTTTGGCTATCTCAGAGTGGTTTTCTAGTGGTGGCGGATTTTCACTTGATGGAAAAAGCATCAAATGTGAGCAGTGCAAAGTTGCAAAGTGGTGCAACTTTTGTTATGCAACTTGTGTGACCAAGCGGACTATTCCAACACATCCAAATAGGTATGTTTATACTAGGCATGGTATTTTTTTGCACTGAAACACGTGGAATCGCTCCGAGCTATGTTCCACCGGATCGATCCCTTAAGGGTCCAAAGTGCAAAATGGCTGCAAACTTTAGCATGTTATTACTCGGATACCGTGACACTTAAAAACTTCTCATCTAATCCTATACAAAGGTGTTGGGCCCCTCTAGAAACACCTCTCTCGGTTTTGGCTATCTTGGAGTGGTTTTCTCGTGGCGGCGGATTTTCACTTGATGGAAAAAGCATCAAATGCAAGCAATGCAAAGTTGCAAAGTGGTGCAACTTGTGTGACCAAGCGAACTGTTCCAACATGTCTGAACATGTATTTTTTTGCTAGGCATGGTCGTCTTTCACACCGAAACACGTGGAATCACTCTGAGCTATGTTCCACCTGATCGATCCCTTAAGGGTCCAAAGTGCAAAATGGTTGCAAACTTCAGCATGCTATTACTTGGATACTGTGACACTTACAAACTTCTCATCTAATCCTACAGAAAGGAATTGGACCCCTCTAGAAAAACCTCACTCAGTTTTGGCTATCTTTGAGCGTTTTTCTCGTGGCGGCAGATTTTCACTTGATGGAAAAAGTGTCAAATTCAAGTAGTGCAAAGTTGCAAAGTGGTACAACTTCTGCTCTGCAACTTGTGTGACCAAGTGGACTGTTCCAACACATCCGAATATGTTTTTTTACGCTATAAATGGTCTTCTTTCACACCAAAACACGTGGAATTGCTCTGAGCTATGTTCCACCGGATCGATCCCTTAAGGGTCCAAAGTACAAAATGGCTGCAAACTTTAGCATGCTATTACTTGGATACCGTGACACTTAGAAACTTCTCGTCTGATCCAATAGAAAGGTGCTGGAGTCCTCTAGAAAAACCTCTCTCGGTTTTGGCTATCTTGGAGTGTTTTTCTCATGGAGGTGGATTTTCACTTGATGGAAAAACTGTCAAATTCAAGTTGTGCAAAGTTGCAAAGTGGTGCAACTTTCGCTTTGCAACTTGTGTGACCAAGCAGACTGTTCCAACACATCTGAATAGGTATTTTTATGCTAGGCATTATCCTCTTTCGTACCGAAACACGTGGAATCGCTCTGAGCTATGTTCCACCGGATCGATCCCTTAAGGGTCCAAAGTGCAAAATGGCTAAAAACTTCAACATGCTAGTACTCGGATACCGGGACACTTTGAAACTTCTCGTCTAATCCTACAGAAAGGAATTGGGCCCCTCTACAAAAAATTTCTCGGTTTTGGCTATCTTGGAGTGGTTTTCTCATGGTGGCGGATTTTCACTTGATGGAAAAAGTGTCAAATTCAAGCAGTGCAAAGTTGCAAAGTGGTGCAACTTTCGCTTTGCAACTCGTGTGACCAAGCAAACTGTTCCAACACATCTAAATAGGTATGTTTACGCTAGAAATGGTCCTCTTTTACACCGAAACACGTAGAATCGCTCCGAGCTATGTTCCACCAGATCGATCCCTTAGGGGTCCAAAGTGCAAAATGGTTGCAAACTTCAACATGCTAGTACTCGGATACCGTGACACTTAGAAACTTCTTGTCTGATCCTACAGAAAGGTGTTGGTACCCTCTAGAAAAATTTCTCTCAGTTTTGGGTATCTTGGAGTGGTTTTCTCATGGTGGAGGATTTTCACTTGATGGAAAAAGTGTCAAATTCAAGCAGTGCAAAGTTGCAAAGTGGTGCAACTTTCGCTTTGCAACTCGTATGACCAAACTAACTGCTCTAACGCATCCAAATAGGTATGTTTACGCTAGGCATGGTCTTTTTTTGCACTAAAACATTTGGAATGACTCCGAGCTACGTTCAACTGGATCGATCCCTTAAGGGTCCAAAGTGCAAAATGGCTGCAAAATTCAATATGCTATTACTCAGATACCATGAGACTTAGAAACTTCTCATATGATCTTATAGGATCATGTTGAGTCTATCTACAAAATCCTCTCTCAGTTTTGGATATCTTAGAGTGGTTTTCCAGTGGTGGCAGATTTTCACTTGATGGAAAAAGCATCTAATGCAAGTAGTGCAAAGTTGCAAAGTGGTGCAAAGTTGCAAAGTGGTGCAACTTTCATTCTGCAACCTATGTGACCAAGCGGACTGTTCCAACACGTCAAAATAGGTATTTTTATACTAGGAATGGTCCTCTTTTGCACCGAAACATGTGGAATCACTTCGAGCTATGTTCCACCGGATCTATCCCTTAGGTCGGAGGAGTCTTAAGTTGCAAATTTGTAAGTTGCTTAAAGCAATAAATTTGAAATGATATTGAATGGCCCACTTAGCACTCATTACATCTAAGTGATGCTCATAGAGGTGAGACACTAGGCCTTCCCAGGAGGTCACCCATTCCAATATACTCCAGCTCAAGCACTTAACCACGAAGTTTTTTCCCCAAGGTTAAGCCCGCTTAGCTTGCAACCCCATTTGCAAAACCTTCAACAAGTGTTGTGCCTTATGAAACATTCATTATAGATCCCCTTTATCTCATCAATTGATAAGTAGGAGGTATTTTATATAATGTGTCAAATTGTGATATTGCTACCATGATTCCATTGAGTAGTCATTTGTAGTATTAGATATAGCTCTAGCTTCTACAGTATTGCACATGATTGCAGATAGTTTCAAAGATCTAGATAACATCAATAGTTCACATTACTCAAGAAGGATGAACATCTTAAAGAAATTTGCGGAAATCAGGACAAGTAACCTTTTTGTGGACTTAGGGTTGCAATATTTGATCTACAACATGTTCCACCATTTCTTCAGTAGGATCAAGAACGCATGTAATGAAGGTGTGTTTGTAGCCATGAAAGATTATGGTTCAAACTATCCAGGAGAGTGATGTTTTATCTCAACCAACCATATCTATACCATGGTTTGTTTGGAAACAAGGATGGATTCTCTCTTCATCGGCATATACATTATTCCTCGATGTGTTCACACCAGTGTTACAAGATACAAGACTAGGACTCGTCTCAGACTTGACAAGCCATTTTCTGACTTGGACTCGGGCTCGGAGCCCAGACTCGACAAATAGAAAAACCTAAGAAATTCAAAGATTTGTAAGGATTTAAAACTTGTTTCATGCACCCTTTTTTAAATAAACCTTAAAGACACAATAGCATCATCAAATAGAAATTACTATGATCCCATACACAAACATACATCAATCACATAAGTATAAGCACAAATTTTAGTTGAAGGAAATAACACATTTAGATATATAAATATTGTGATATTGCTATCAGGATTCAATCGTGTAGTTTTACAAGTCAAACTCATTGACCCATGATTCATCAGTAGTGGTTCACAAGAACCCATCTCTCATGATAATGAATGGTTCATAAGGAGGAAGATAAATCTTCATACATTTCTTCTATAAAAAATGAGATAAGTGCTTGGTTTCATGAAGGTCATGAGACAACCATTAATGGGGAGTGGATACATGAAGAACTGATGGAGAATGATAATGGCTTCAGACCTGCTATAAAGGAAAAAATAAATGTTTCAATGATGCAAGAGGTTTTTGGTTTCACTACCAAAATGAGCCTACAAAGAATGCATGTGAAAATCCTTTTGACCTTGAGGGTGTACTTACTCCATCTCAAGCATCATTCATTGAGAATGAAATAGATCAATGCTAGGGATAACCAATTAATAATTATACATGTGAATAAGTCAAACATGTACATGTCAATAAGGGAAGTACAAGTACTCAAAAACACGTAAGCCTCAAAAAGTATACACACGAATACATAGTATACACAAATTAAAACAAAGTATATGCACGAATACAAGGTATATGCATCAAAACATGTAAGCTACAAAATATACACTTGAATGCATGTAAGTCATAAAGTATACACGTAAGTTGTAAAGTATACACTTGAATACATGTAACTCATATCTATTGAACCATCAATTTAGAATGCAAATATAGACAGACATCGCCAAAAGATATTTGTATTAACCAAATAGCCATGTAGGCATACATCAATATATGTCAATATAAGTATGAAATATATGTACAAAATAGCCATATAGTCTTACGAGAATGCCATCTAGGCATACAATGTCAAATATGTCCAATAAAAAATATGTACAAAACTGCCATGCAGGCATACAACAAAGGACTCTGGAATCAAAAGTCATTGCTATCCATGCCCTGGAAATAAAATCTTTCCCTTTCGTTTTCACTTGGATGGCGATAGGTCTGTCACTCATTCTTGCTGCGCTTGTGGAGTGCTCCTACTACTCCTCCTAGGGTTTAGTTCATGGTGAAGTTTTAACTGTTACAATAAGAAGTAAAAACATGAATATATAGAAATTACATTATAAAAAATGATATATTTGACAAAATAATCGCTTACAACCATCTCAAAATCTCTCTCCACGAGGGAAATATCCTCACGCCCATGCTCAGGCATTCTCAAGCACTGTATAAACCATACAAATAGACAAAAACTACGTGAATCAATAATGGTTTGATTTTTCACTAACTAACATCTATAACAACAATTAAAATTCACTGATTTGCCTCATACCTCTTCTGTCAGAGCCATCAAGGATTGTATAGAAAATGTCACACCAATATCCATTGCCCTCGTCACACTCGAAGGTGTATCGTCTCGCAAAAACTAAAAATAAAACAATAAATTATTCAACGTAATCAACTATGTGCATGTATAAACTACAAAAATCTATTAAGTACTTGATTCATTAATTAAAATATTTATTCTATTACCTGCATGAAGGTTTGAGTAAATCCACCACCGCTGGGAAGTGTTCCATCAAAACCTCCAATATTAGTCTGTTCAACATCCAAAATTGCATATTAAATTACCATTCGTAAAACAATGCCACTAATATGCAATTAACTTATAATTGTTTACTAGTTACATACCCTAGTGATAGGTGTACTACAAAAATAGGTTGGTGGGGGGGTGGTGTATCCAGTCTCAACACTGTGACCCTGCAATTTTATTAAAATCATAAAACATTTTTAGTTAATCTTGCATTTCAAAATCAAAATTTAATAAATTAAATTCAATGAACACATGCACTAAATTTTACCTAACTATCAATGCCATATGCCTCATGCAAAATGTCAGTTGCCCTCTCCACCTCCATAGCTGCAGACGGATCCTGCATACCAGTCTCCTGAGGGTCGGTTGGGTCATGTGAACAAGTAGCCCCGCAAGATTGACACACATGTGTTCGAAGGCCACCACTAGAAGACTCCCCTGGATGGCACTATAGAATAGGGCTAGTATGATGGATGACACTCTGGGTCAAAGTGTTGATTGCCTACAATGTCTCTACATCAGCACTTTCCTTCACAACGGAAGGCATAACAATGTGCTCATGAGGTGGCCTAGTGAGAGCTCATCTACCTTGCCGCGTAGGATCCGACTGTGCACCAGGTCTATCCTGAGCTGACCCCCCACCTCTCCCTTGGAAATCCCTCATATCAAAATAATTTTGGATTTTGTTCAATATGAACTCACTGTATAGTTTCCTAAGGAAATATTGCGGGACCTCCCAATTGTTGCATGGTGGGTAATCGAAGACCATGTACCACCTATCATTAAACCGGTCCTTCATCTTTTGTTGGTGGCACCAATGGATAGGAAACCTCTTCGCATTGAGGGTAAGATTTTGATTTATACGTGGGTCGGTGAATAATGAGCGCAAATCACCTTTTGAAATTTTTAAATCTTTCACATCCTTGTATAATAGTTTATTTGCATAATAGTCCCTAGCCGCCAGCCTCCTATCTTCCCATCTAGTTATTTCTTTGCTAATTGAATCTACGTTTGTTAACATATCTCTCAATGAATTTGCTAGGGTCATTCTTTCTTTGGTTGAACCATTTGGATCACTCAACCTATTGATCAAATCCTCAATTTGTTTTTTGTTGTTCTCAATTTCACTCATTAATTGTTTTTGAGTGCCAAGAGGGGGTTGAGTGATTGGTGGAGGAGGTTGATGTTGTGGTTGATTTTGATCTTGAGGATTTGGTTGGTCTTCCTGTTGAGGATTTTGAGGGTTTGTAGGTTGATTTACATCTCCTAAAAATTCAAACAAATAGATATCAAATTCAACCTAAAACTAACAAATTCAAAACAAAAACCATAGAATCCTTGCCTCTTATAGCTCCTCGTCGTCGTGGCACCATCATTGTGAAGAAATAGGGATTCTTGGTGAAAAAATTCTCCTCCTAGAACACGAGAGCGATATTCTGGAGTTTTTGGCCGTGTGTGCAACAAAAAAAGTAGTCGAAATGCAAATGAGAGATTTGCATTTGTTTTTTTGCTTTTAACAGTTGATAATGTGAGCGAGTTATAGCGCGCTCGCGTTATCTGTTTGTAGTTGTAGCTGCTGAGACCTTGCCTAGGTTTAATAGAAGACATAACGCGAGTGCATTATAACACGCTCGTGTTATGGTTTTCAACTTTTTTTTTTTAGGGTGTCCGCAGAATTGCTACCCATTTCCATGCATCCGCCCTATTTGAAATAGAAAAAATCCCAGGTGAGGTCCCATTTTCGCTGCCATTTTCCACAGCTACGTTTTGCAGGTTGGTAGAGAGCAATGAGAAATATGAAAATTTGAAATTTCCTAATGAAATAACTAACAAGCCATTGTGGAAATATGACTAAAATTACTAAATAATGTTTAGAGAAATAAAAAACCATGCACAATATGTAAGAGTTTTGTTTCGGTATGCTCCAAGAATGAAATAAAGTCCACTTTCAAATTTCACTTTGCTATAGTCAAAATCTAAATTCACTTTCTTCAAAGACAACCCTTTATGTTATGTAGACTGAAAAAAAACACTAGATATAATTTCACATTCATATTTTATAACATACCATTACATGCGACAAATATTCCATTTGAATATCGTAATACGTTTCGAAGAGAAGATTGACAAATAATTTGTAGGATGGAAAACACACGGGGTTGTCCCACACTTTTCAAATCTTATTCAATGACAATAGTTAGTGTTATGCACACCATAAGAAGAGAATTTATTGAAGGTCACCTTCATATTTTATAATTGCCCTTGCTTGCAATAAAAGTTGCATGCAAAAATAAAAAGAAGTTGAAGGATGGAAAACTCAGAGGGTTGTCCCTCACTTCTTAATTCTTCTCAAAAGACAACACTTTTTGTTATGCACACTATAAGAACATAGTGTATTAAAGTTTACTTTCATATTTTATAACAACCCTTACTTGCAACAAACATTCCATTTCAATACCATTATACATTTCAAATGCAAGATGCACAAAAAAAGTTGCAGGATGGAAAACACATAGGGTTGTCCCCCCACCCCCCTAGCATGACAATATTTCATGAAAAGTGGGAAACATTCAAGCATACTTTTCTCATTTCCAAATCATGTAATTCTCTCCATCATACATGGGTGAAACCTTCCAACAACATAGAGCTAAGTGGATGAGATTGTGGAAGAGGTGGTTATGTGTGGTGGAGAGAAGAGCTTGTTTTACAAATATTGCAAAGTAGCTCGAAAGATGCCCAGTTGTCATGAAATGTTGACATGTCTTATATCTAACACTTGTATGGGGCATGCAAAGGTCGATATTTTCATAGAATGCCAAGGCCAACAATGTGTAATTGCAAGTTGGAAAACATTGGGTGTTATTACACCAGCAAACCAAATACCATTTACAAACCCATCACAAGTAACAACCTAATTCGTTAATCACCCCTCAGTTAATTTGGATGCTTTTATATATCCTGCACCTGTAAGTCCACCTCGTGCCATCAAACCTTCAAATTTCAATGTGCAGAATGAAAGAACTCACAACACACAATGTTTTCCAACCACCAATTATTTTCCACATTACACTATCCCATCAGAGGGTTTTTGCATGTTATGATGCCTCTAAGATGCATTCTTCTAGGGATAATAGCGATGTCCAATTGCAAGGAAAAAGATAATATCCCTACAAAATATAATAAAATCAAGCTATTATCCTTGAAAAATCATGTGTTTGAAATGATATCACTTTTCCACAATCCATATTGATTATTGCTAGTTGATTTGTGGATTCGATTGTGTGAGAATTATTGCATCAATGTTTTGGATCACACTCGATGATCCAACATCGGGATGAAGAAGACAACATCAGTCATCATGATGTTGGATGATGAAGTCTCATCTGCAACATTGATGCAAAAATTCTTACACAATCGAATCCATAAATCAACTAGCAATGATAAATAGATATGTCTTATCCTTGAAGAAGGGAAATACATTATCATGTGTAAGCCATGTCGCAAGGAGATCACCTTTTGCAATTGGGATTAGGCTATTCTCCCTACAAAAACGCATGCCACATGCATCATAACAGTCATCTTTTTTTCAGAATAATGTTCGGCATGGATGGACAAAAAGCCCAAAACATGTCATTGAAAACCATTATTTGCAAATGGAAAAAATCCCAAATGAGGTCCCATTTTTACTACCATTTTCCAAAGCTACGTTTTATAGGTTGGTAGAGAGCAATGGGAAATATGAAATTTTTCAATTTCCCAATGAAATAACTGACAAGCCATTGTGGAAATATGACTGAAATTACCGAATAATGTTTAGAGAAATCAGAAACCATGCACAATATGCAAGAGTTTTATTTCGGTATGCTCCAAGAATGTAATGAATTCCACTTTCAAATTTCACTTTTCTATAGATGAAATCTCATTTCACTTTCTTCATCTAATTGGAACAAAACACCCCGATGGAAAAGGTGGCCAAATGGACAAATGCCACTGACGGAAAGAATTGATGGTTAGATGTTAACTTCGTGGCCTGTCCCATAGCCAGAAAACATGTCCAAATTAGCGGGTTTTCCAAATCATATTTTGGAATGGAGAAAAACCCAAAAAAACATGGCATTCGAAACCATTATTTGCAAATAGAAAAAAGAGGTGCCAAGAATGTAATGCAGTCCACTTTCAAATTGTGGAACAACTCTTTGATATAGTCCAAATGTCATTTCGATTTCTCTATCTAATTGGAACAAATAAAATGCTTGCATTATTTTTAGTGTTGGAAAACAAACTTTCTCCTCTCACTTGTAGAGGGTTTTAGAACAGTATATGCATTGCTTGTTTCTTAACACCTAGGGTTTTCCAACATGCATTCTTAGTAAACAAAAAAAATTTCTTCAAGAGCTTTTGTAATATAGACAGTCTCAATGTATTCAAAATACCTTTCAAAATTTCTATGGACCTTTAATTTGGGCAAAAATTGTATTTAAATTTTGCATGACTGAAAAAAAGTGCATAAAATAATTGCAATTTGGAAAACCCAATGTTGGGTTTTAGTTATTTGAATGTCCTTGTTTAAATGTAAAGGGTTGTCTCATGGTGGGTCACTTGCTTCTTAACACCCATGGTATTGCAACATGGAATGTTCCAAAATAGTATGAATGTCTTCCAAATCACACATTCCATTGTTGTGTTTAAATTTCACTTGATTGAAAAAAATATTGCACAAAATAATTGTGAATGGGAAACACAATGTTGGGTTTCACTTATTTGAATCTCCCTATTTAAATGTAAAGGTTCATCTCACGTTGGGTTGCTTGCTTCTTAACACCCATGTTTTTGCAAGATGGAATGTTACAAAACAGTATGAAAGTCTTCCAAATCACACCTTCCATTGTTGTGTTTAAGTTTCAAGTATATAACAAATCGCATGCTTCATAACACACTGTATTTTTCAATGTCCACATCACAACATACCCAAGCCCTTTCCAGTTTTTAAACCAGTATATCTAGGTGTGCACATTGTGTAGTGCATGTTAGAAAACACAATGTGTTTTGAAGCCTGCCTTTACTTGTACCCAACCTTTGTCTTGTAATGCAAATATACATTTTATCAAATAGAACATCTCTCATTTAAGGGGGAGTCTGATAACCCTCAACACATAGTGCGATTCATAGTACACACTTCATTCTATTTTACAACAATTCATGTTGGAAAACCCTAGGTGTTAAGAAACAAGCAACCCAAATAGTGTTGTAAAACCCTCTACAACACTATTGGGTAGTAACCGTCACCTCATTTTGGTCGATATGATCCTCCAAGTCATCCAAGTGCACTCAAAACTTCAGCTTTCCCTTTCAATGTGCAGATTGGAAACAAAACAAATAGTATTTTCACCTTTCTTTCTCGAAACAGAAAAGGCCCACGTCATTCCCTTCCACTTTTCTCATGCCAGACAAAAGAAACTTGTCGACAAAGCTAATCCACCCACTTTTTCGCTAGGCAACAGGTGGGAAAGCCCATCTGACAGCGTCGTTAACTCCTACCTAACCATCTACTGAATGATTTGTCCCGTCTATTGGTTTCGTCACTTTTTCTTTCCATGTATGTTGTTATTCTAATAGCTCTTTTAAAATTTATCTATTTGTCTATAATATTTAGGGCCAAGTAATGTAGGAATAATTCTCAATTAAGATATTCTTACCCATTGGCTTTACGATTTCTATTTAATACGGTGCATAAAACTATTTCAAGTAATCACTTGTTATATTTGCACATCTTTTTGCAGTGTGGTGGTCAAATCAAAACATACTGAAAAAGAGTAGAAATAGGATATAGAAATAGCATTCTACAAAATTTCCAAGTAATGTAGAAAACATATTTAGGGCCAAGTAATGTAGGAAAAATTCTCAATTAAGATATTCTTACCCATTGGCTTTACGATTTCTATTTAATACAGTGCATAAAACTATTTCAAGTAATCACTTGTTATATTTGCACATCTTTTTGCAATGTGGTGGTTAGATCAAAACATACTGAAAAAGAGCAGAAATAGGATATAGAAATAGCATTCTACAAAATTTCCATCAGATGTTAAAAATGAACCCTTAATAACTTACTAAATATTCTAGACAGATAGAGAAATTATAAAAAGAACTATTACAAAAAAACTTACAAACCACATATAAACTCTTTTAGTGAAAGATTTCAAATTAGCGCAAAACACTTAAGAATCACATGAAAATGACAGTTGATTGAAAACCCCAACATTTCACAATTTCAAACAAATCAGCACTTCTAAATGCATGATAAATTTTTGAAATATAACTGTCCACTACACTTGCGATTCAAGCTATGGCAACTAGAATCACCTGTATTTACTGCAAAAGGTTCACACCTCCTGAAGCATCCTTCTCAATCCACCTACCCTTGTTTTGTTCAATTTTTTTTCCTGGCCTATATCAACCGCTTGGAAGAAAGACAAGTGTTAGCGATAGATTAAATTGGCAAATTAAAGACAATAGGTGCTAGAAATATTTTTTTTATTCCAAATTTCCCCAATATACAATTTATATGTTCTTCTGAGTGCAAAATGCCAGCTTGCACAAAAAATAAACAAACATATTAAACTCTAAATTGGGAATTTAATTTCCAATTTAACCTATCACTAACACTAGTATATATATCAGCAATCATATCTGCCATTTTTCCATTCTGTTGGAATTGTGAAGCAATGAACGTTCATTCTATTGGATCAACTCATTTGTTCCAATCAGGTATCAGGAGAAAGCTAACTTGTAAGAAAAAAACACCTATGTATGTAACATGAGATAAAAATGGTATTTCATTTTCCTCATTTAATTTGACCAAATAAATGCTTGTACTATTTGCAGTGTTGGAAAATACAATGTCTCCATATAAGGTGTTAAGAAACAAGCAACCCATATAGTGTTGTAAAACCCTCTGCAATAGAGAGGAGATAGTGTGTTTTCCAACTGTGCAAATAATGAGAGTTTTTCATTTGTTCCAATCGAGAGAAAGATAACTCATAAACAAAAAGCTGAAAATGACAGCTGATTGAAAACCCCAACATTTCACAGTTTCGAAAAAATTGACACTTCTAAATGCATAATAATTTTTGGAAATTTTAACTGTCCACTACACTTGCAATTCAAGCTATGACAACCAAAATCGCCTATATTTACTGCAGAAGGTTCACATTTCCTGAAGCATCCTTATCAATCCACCTGCCCTTATTTTGTTCAATTTTCTTTCCTGGGCTATATCAACCACCTGGAAGAAAGACAAGTGTTAGCGATAGATTAAATTGGAAAATTAAAGATAATTGGTGCTAGAAATAATTTTTTTTATTCCAAATTTCCCCAATATACAATTTATATGTTCTGTTGAGTTCAAAATGCCATCTTGCATAGACAATAAACAAACATATTAAACTTTACATTGGGAATTTAATTTCCAATTTAACCTATCGCTAACACTAGTATATATATCAACAATTATATCTGCCATTTTGCCATTCTACTAGAACTATGAAGCAATGAACATTCATTCTATTGGATCAATTCATTTGTTCCAATCAAGAATCAAGAGAAAGCTAATTCGTTAAAAAAAAGCACCTATGTATGTAACATGAGATAAAAATGGCATCTCATTTTACTCATTTGATTTGACCAAATAAATTCTCACACTATTTGTAGTGTTGGAAAACAAAATGTCTCCATATAAGGTGTTTAGAAACAAGCAACCCAAATAGTGTTGTAAAACCCTTTATAACAGAGAGGAGACAGTGTGTTTTCCAACTATGCAAATAATGAGAGCAATTCATTTGTTCCAGTAAGGAGAAAGCTAACTTAAAAACAAAAAGAACCTATTTATGTAACATGAGATCAAAATAGCATTTCATTTTCCTCATCTGATTCGACCAAATAAATGCTCACATTATCTGCACAGTTGGAAAACACAATGTATCGTTATAAGGTGTTCAAAAGCAAGCAACCCATATAGTGTTGTAAAACCCTTTGCAATAGAGAGCAGACAACGTGTTTTCCAACTGTGCAAATAATGCGAGCAATTCATTTGTTCCAATCAAGAGAAAGCTAACCAGTAAAAAAAAAGCACCTAAGTATGTAACATGAGATTAAAATGGCATTTCATTTTCCTCATCTGATTCGACCAAATAAATGCTCACATTATTTGCAGTGTTGAAAAACACACTATCTCGAAAGGTGTTAAGAAACAAGCAACCATATAGTGTTGTAAAACCCTCTGCAACATAGAGGAGACAATGTGTTTCCCAACTGTGCAAATAATGGGAGAAATTCATTTGTTCCAATCAGGAGAAAACTAATTCATAAAAAAAAAGCACCTAATTATGTAACATGAGAATAAAATGGCATTTCAATTTCCTCATCTGATTCAACCAAATAAATGCTCACATCATTTGCACAGTTGGAAAACACACTGTCTCCATATAAGGTGTTAAGAAACAAGCAACCCATATAGTGTTGTAAAACTCTTTGCAACATAGAGGAGATGGTGTGTTTTCCAACTATGCAAATAATGCAAGCAATTCATTTGTTCCAATCAAGAGAAAGCGGGTCCGTAAACAAAAAAAAAACTAAGTATGTAGCATGAGATAAAAATGGCACTTCATTTTCCTCATTTGATTCGACCAAATAAATGGTCGCATTATTTGCAGTGTTGGAAGACACGCTGTCTTCATATACGGTGTTAAGAAACAAGCAACCCATATTGTGTTGTAAAACCCTCTGCAACTCATATGAGACAATGTGTTTTCCAACTATGCAATCATATGATTCGACCAAATAAATGCTCACATTATTTGTAGTGTTGAAAAACACATTGTTTCCATCCTTGATCGTAAGTCCCTCCCTAGCCAACAAACTAAAAAATCAAAATGTGGAAAATGCCTATGCACCACATCGAGCAATGTGGTTGAGGGGTTTCTAGTGGTTCAACCACTTGCAACTCCATTTTCCTCGCCGGAGCATCCCTCCCACCCATCAAACCCGAGAAATTAAAATGTGGAAAATGGCAATGTTAGGTGCATTTTATCTAGATTTTTGACTTTAGACAAAAAATCACCTATGTATTTAACATAACATCAAAAATGGCATTTCACTTTCCGCATATAATTTGACCAAATAAATGGTCACATTATTTGCAGAATTGGAAAACACATTGTCTCCATATATAGTGTTGTAAGACCCTCTACAACTAAGAGGAGATAGTGTGTTTTCCAATTGTGAAAATAATTTAAGCAATTTAGTTGTGCCAATGATGACAAAGCTAACTCGTAAACAAAAAGCACCTATGTATGTAACATGACATCAAAATGACATTTTCATTTTCCTCGTCTGATTCGACCAAATAAGTGCTCACATTATTTGCAGTATTGGAAAACACACTGTGTTGATATAAGGTGTTAAGAAACAAGCAACCCATATAGTGTTATAAAACCCTCTGCAATTGAGAGGAGACTGTGTTTTTTCGAACTCCGCAAATAATGCAAGCAATTTATTTGTTTCAATCAGATAAAGAAAGCGAAATGAGATTTGGACTGTAGAAAAGAGTTGTTAAAAAATGCATGAAAAACATACATGACAACGTACATGGAAAAATACATAACATGATGAGATGTCGCAGTGTGGGGCCCGCCAGATTGGTGATCAATGTGAAACCGAAAAACAAGATGAAACATCCGAGCGATTTTTAGGTAGGAGTTAATGACGTTGTTAGGTGGGTTTTCCCGCCTGTTGCCTGGCGAAAAAGGCAAGAGACTTAGCTTTGTCGACAAGTTTATTTTGTCTAGCCTAGGAAAAGTGGAAGGGAATGACGTGTGCCTTTTCTATTTCAAGAAAGAAAGGTGAAAATATTGTTTTCTAGCAACAAATGGCCATTCATTTCTTTAGTGTTCATGGAAGAATGGAAAAATGGCGCATACACAAAGCGGATATACATACCTTAGGGAGCCACAAACACCTGCAACTCTTCCCATTTCTATCCACCAAAATGTCGCTATCCAAAACTTGAGAAAATGGGATCTTGTTTGGGATTTTTGATATTTGCAAATAATGGTTTTGAATGCCACATTGTAGCTTTTTTAACATTCCGAAAAATTATTTTGAAAACCCACTAGCGCTGACATGTTTTCCTGGCAATGGTTTCAGGTATTGGGCCTTTTTTTTTTTGAGAAAGAAAGGTGAAAATACTATTTGTTTCCAGTCTGCATATTGAAAGGGAAAGTTGAAGGTTTCAGTGTATGTGGACAAGTTGGAGGAGAAAAAAAACCAAATTGAGTTGACAGGTACTATCCAATAGTGTTGCAAAGGGTTTTACAACACTATTTGGGTTTCTTCTTTCTTAACACCTAGCATTTTCCAACATGAATTATTGCAAAACATAATGAAGTGTGTGCTATGAATCATACTATGTGTTGAGGGTTAATAGAGTCCCCCTTAAATGAGAGATGTGCTATTTGATAAAATACAACACCATCTATATGTTTTTATATTTGCATTACAACAAAAAGGTTGGGTATAAGTAAAGTCAAGCTTTAAAACACATTGTGTTTACCAACATGCACTACACAATGTGCACACCTAGATATACTGGTTTAAAAACCAGAAAGGGCTTGGGCATGTTGTGATGTGGAGGTTGAAAAATTCAGTGTGTTGTGAAGCATGCAATTTGTTATATACTTGAAACATAAACATAATAATGGAAGGTGTGATTTAGAAGACTTTCATACTATTTTGTAACATTCCATGTTGCAAAATCGTGGGTGTTAAGAAGCAAGCAACCCATAATGAGACGACCCTTTACATTTAAATAGAGAGATTCAAATAACTGAAACCCAACACTATGTTTCCCATTTAGAATTATTTTGTGCACTTTTTTTTTTAATGGTGTGATATTTAAACACAACAATGGAATGTGTGATTTTGAAGAAATTCATACTATTTTGTAACATTCCATGTTGCAAAACTGTGGGTGTTAAGAAGAAAGCAACCCCGCATGAGACAACCCTTTACATTTAAACAAGGAGATTCAAATAACTGAAACCCAACACTATGTTTCCCATTCACAATGATTTTGGGCAAATTTTTTTCAATTGACTAAAATTTAAACACAACAATAGAATGTGTGATTTGGAAGACAATCAAGAAACTAAAATTCTCCACATTGTGTTTCCAAAATTTCAAATTAAAAGATCTTGTAAAACCCTCTACTTGCAATAGAATTACCCCTCACCTCGATTTGGTTTGTAGTCTCCTCTAACTCCTCCACATGCACTCCACACTCCAGCTTATAACCTTGATTTGGTCAATATTATCCTCCAAGTCATCCACATGCACTCATACCTTTAGCTTTCCATTTACATTTAAACAAGGAGATTGAAATAATTGAAACCTAGCACTACATTTCCCATTCAGAATTATTTTGTGTAGTTTTTTTTTCAATCAACTAAAATTTAAACACAACAATGGAATGTGTGATTTAGAAGACATTCATGCTATTTTGTAACATTCCATGTTGCAAAACCGTGGGTTTTAAGAAGAAAGCAACCTAGCATGAGACAAACCTTTTCATTTAAACAGGGAGATTCAAATAACTGAAATCCAACACTGTGTTTCCCATTTAAAATTATTTTGTGCACTTTTTTTTTTCAATGGTTCGAAATTTAAACACAACAATCAAATGTGTGATTTCAAAGAAATTTGTACTATCTTGTAACATTCCATGTTGCAAAACCGTGGGTGTGAAGAAGCAAGCAACCCAGTATGAGACAACCCTTTACATTTAAACAAGGAGATTCAAATAACTGAAACCCAACACTGTATTTCCCATTCACAATGATTTTGTGCAAATTTTTTTCAATTGACTAAAATTTAAACACAACAATGGAATGTGTGATTTTGAAGATATTGAAGAAACTGAAATACTCCACATTGTGTTTCCCAAATTTTAAATTAAAAGATCTTGTAAAACCCTCTGCTTGCAACAAAATTACCCCTCACCTCGATTTGGTCGGTAGTCTCCTCCAACTCCTCCATGTGCACTCCACACTTCAACTTACAACCTCGATTTGGTTAGTATTCTCCTCCAAGTCATCCATGTGCACTCATACCTTCAGCTTTCCATTTACATTTAAACAAGGAGATTGAAATAACTGAAACCTAGCACTACCTTTTCCATTCAGAATTATTTTGTGCAATTTTTTTTTCAATCAAATGAAATTTAAACACAACAATGGAATGTGTGATTTAGAAGAGATTCATACTATTTTGTAACATTCCATGTTGCAAAACCATGGGTGTTAAGAAGCAAGCAACCCAACATGAGATGACCCTTTACATTTAAATAGGGAGATTCAAATAACTGAAACCCAACACTGTGTTTCCCATTTAGAATTATTTTGTGCACTTTTTTTTTTTCAATGGTTCAAAATTTAAACACAACAATCGAATGGGTGATTTCGAAGACATTCGTACTGTCTTGTAACATTCCATGTTGCAAAACTATGGGTATTAAGAAACAAGCAACCCACCATGAGACAACCCTTTACATTTAAACAAGGACATTCAAATAATTGAAACCCAACTTTGGGTTTTCCAAATTGCAATTATTTTGTGCAATTTTTTTTTCAGTCATGCGAAATTTAAATGCAATTTTTGCCCAAAGTAAAAAGTCCTTAAATTTTTTGAAAGGGATTTTGAATACATTGAGACTATCTATATTACAAAAGCTCTTGAAGACATTATTTATGTTTAGTAAGAATGCATGTTGGAAAACCCTAGGTGTTAAGAAACAAGCAATGCATATACTGTTATAAAACCCTCTACAAGTGAGAGGAGACAGTGTGTTTTCCAACACTGCAAATAATGCAAGCATTTTATTTGTTCCAATCAGATTGAGAAACCGAAATGACATTTGGACTGTATCAAAGAGTTGTTCCATAATTTGAAAGTGGATTGCATTACATTCTTGGAGTAATGAAATAAAACTCTTCTTAACGAACTAACTGAAAGGGACAGTGTGTTTTCCAACACTGCAAACCATCTATAACAACACTATGCCTTGCAAGTATCATAATACCTACTATTTTCCAATTTAATTATATTCTTGGCACCTCATTTTGCTATTTGCAAATAATGGTTTTCAATGACATGTTTTGGTCTTTTTGTCCATCCACATCGAACACTTATCTTGAAAATCCGCCGGTGTTGAAACATTTTCCCGACGACAAGGTAGGAAATGATAGACAGGATGAGATGTCCGATCATCAAGTCTTTCCTTCCGTTCGACCACCTTTTCCATCACGGATTCCTTCCATCCAGCCACCTTTTCTGTTGTGGCTCTTTGTCCATTTGGTATGGGGGGCGATATAACATATATAATATGTTATATACATTGGTGAATTCTATCTAGGATTTTTCTTTCTCCGTAGGCTCAAATGAAATGCAAAGAGTTTCATTACATTCCTACTATCAAAATCCCAAAAGATTCTCCACACAATAAAAAAACATACCAAATTGAGTTCAGGGGTGAGTAACAAATTGGGTTGTTACTTCTAAAGGCCCTTACAACACTCATAGTTTCATGAAACACCTTGTTTTCCAAAATGACAGTGTATAAAATGGCCGCAAAGATGGGATGTCATCTAGGATTTTTGCTATTTGCAAATAATTATTTCGAAAGCCACGTTTTTTGCTTTTTCCTCCATTCCGATAACAATGTGAACTATGGCGAACATAGGACAGTGTGTTTTCCAACACAACAAACAATCTCACACTGTGCCTTGTAGGTTTCATAATACCTATTGTTTTCCAATTTCATTACATTCAGTACTATCAAAATCACAAACGGTTCTCCACACAATCACAAAACATACCAAATTGAGGTCAGGGGTGAGTAACCAATTGGGTAGTTACTTCTAAAGGGTTTTACAATAGTCCGAGTTTTACGAGACAATGTGTTTTCCAAAACAACAGTGTATAAAATGGTGGAAAAATGGGATGTTATGTGGGATTTTTTCTATTTCCAAATTATGATTTTGAATGCCACGTTTTGCGCTTTTTTATCCATTCCGAATAACAATGTGAACAATGGCGACATTTTGGGTTTTACATGCTTTTCAAAATATAGAATTTCATTGCAAAACCCATAGATTCTACTTTCTATAAACATTATTTAGTAATTTCACTCATATTTCCATAATGGGTTGTCACTTATTTCATTCGAAAATGGAAAAATATGAAAAGCAACATACGGGGAGGAAACGAAACAAAAATTTAAAAACCCTCGACACAAAAAAAACATTATCAGACTTGCATTTCAACTAAATAGCCCTTTTCCCAACGAAAACCCTACAACATTCAAAATAAGAATGTGAACAATGGCGACGCTCTGGGCTTTATGTGATTTTCACAATAGTTTATGGTTTTTGTAAACCTTATTCACTTATTTTGATTTTCACAATGCTTTGTGGTCTCTATAAACCTTATTCAATTATTTCACTCATTTTTCCACGATGGGTTGTCATCTATTTCATTCGGCAACCCCAAATTTTCAAAACCAACACATGGGAGGAGATGAAATTAAAAAACCCTCAACAGAAAATCACAAAACGAAAACCCCACAATGAATAGCCATTCGTTTCTTTAGTGTTCATGGAATAATGGCAAAACGACACATACACAGAGCGGATATACATACCTTAAGGATCTTTACATGCCTACAACTCTTGCCCTTGCTATCCATGAAAACGTCACTATCCAAAAATGGAGAAAATGGGACCTCATCTGGGCTTTTTGATATTTGCTAATAATGGGTTTGAATGCCAAGTTTTTGGCTTTTTGTCCATCCACACTGAACAATTATTTTGAAAACCCGCTGGCGCTGACATGTTTTCTCGGCGACGGGAGAGGAAACGATAGATGGGATGACATGTTTGGCTGTCAAGTCTTTCCTTTTGTCCAACAACCTTTTCTATCGTGACTCTTTTCTCCATGCGATATGGGGGACATATCCTATGTTATATACATAGGTGAATTTTGTCTAGGAGTTAGCTTGCTCCATTTTTACCTTGTGAATTTTGTGAAATTAGCACTATAGCTTTCTCTTGCAAATTTTGGCAATTGGAATTGATCATTGTCGATTGTCCATTCATTTGTCCAAGTCGAATCTCGCGTACGAATCTATCCTCAAAAACTTTGCAAACCAGCACTTTTTGGGTAACTTGTTTCAAGGTTTCCCTACGCTGATTGCAAGTTATTTTGATCTATAAGTCTGAACATTAATTCTTGAACTACAAACCCTTCCTCTGCAAAATTATCTCCGTTGAAATCCATCTTCGTCTTGCCAAATTTTTCCTTGGCATGGGATGGCTTTCGCACTGCTGCATCTTGCACATCCTCAGCCCTTAACTTATCTTCATAGATTCCATTGACACCATAACTGATATCATTCAAAAAATTAAGGATTGTAAATCTTTGAACATTTTAAAACCCTAAACTTAAATCTTGAACCCACCTTATGGACATTTGAGGGCGGGAATCCATGTGCAAGATGTCGTTTATATCACACCAAATACATGGCGCTAGAACCGTTGGCTTCCACAACCATGACTTCCACAAGCGTTTCTCTCGCAAACATTAAGAAGGGATAAATCACTAAGTTTTTTGCATCGACATATTCTAGACCATTCCCCACGTTCCTAAAATGAACTGTGTGTTTGGAGTCATGTGGAAATTTTCATGTGGCAATCCCCTCACAGAATGCCAGATAACTCTTGCCAAGTTTTATGGCACAAACACATATGACTTTCGCATGGCTGTTGTTCGAATGGAATTTTTCCACATGACATTTTTTTCATAGGATTAAAGGGATTAAAATATTAAGTGTCAAGAATTAAAACCTCTAGAAATTCATTTACCATGTGCCTAAATAAATTGGACCAAATTTTCCAAGTATCATAACACTGCAGGAAACGGCTAGCATAATGCCATGTGTAGGGTGCCATTTGTGGGTTTCCACTGCAGTAGAATCATCCCATTAGGTTCTCACAGCCATTTTTCCCACAATCTCCCAACATCCACAACTCCTCAATGCATATCCTTGTGGCTTCGCATGCCTCTAGCCTTCAAACACCCAAAACCTGCAAAATGTTTAGAAATTTCCTCAATTTTCTAAATTTAATGTTTTTTCTTTGATATTGGATGCTTTTATGAAATAAATTTTTATTAGAATAACCACCTTTTCATCACTTGATTAATGTAACTCATAACGTGTTATTTATGTAGGTTATATGTAAAAGGGTGAGAAAGCGACAAAGCCCAAAAAGACAAAAAAATAAAGTTAAAATGAAGTACAAATTTCACATAGTCAAGGTCACCTCCAAGATCGTGTCCACGTGGGATAAAATATTTGACATGGATCTCAGGTATGTGAATATTGATGAGTTCTTGGAGTGCACTCTCACCAATCCAAAAAAAAGACATGGCTAGAAGAATCAAGAAAACTAGAATTGCACGGTTTTCTAGTTTCTCATCGTCTCTGATCAATCCTAAACTCATTCATGGATTCTAGGAATTCTACCACAAATATTATCGAAGGGTCATAACATCTAAAGGACAAGTGGTGACTGACTTGCCACCACCATTTATTGCAATAATTTGGGATTCCTTCTTTTACGGAGATGGAGGTAGTGTCAAAAGTGTATTCTCTTAATGTTGGATATTGCTGATATGAGGTTGTCATTGATGTCAACACTATTGGCATTAATGTCTTTAAGGTTGTATATGTTGAAAATATTGAGAAAATTGTAATAAAATAACTTGAAGGTTGTCAGTGATGATGTGAAGTTCAGTATGATGGCTAGTTTAGTATATTGATGATAAGAAGTTGCGGTTTAAAGGGTTTGTTGTTAAGTATATCTAGTTTATCCACATGAAGTTTCAGAGGTTTGTATGAAAATTTGATTAAGTTATGAGTATTTGTGTTTTGACAATTGTTTTTTTGCTTTAGTTGGTGTTCTTGAAGGAAGATGATGTGATTCTAGTAACTTGAGTTGTTGTGGATCTTCTGTGGTGATTCATGATACTTGTGGATGTTTCTAGATTGTGCTCTATCTGTATTGTTGGTTCGCATCGATTGTTGTGCTCACGATTGGTGACTTTATTTTATGAGTTCATGTTTTTCATGATCATGGCCGACAGGGTGATTGTAGCATGTTGTGAATCTTTGAGGCATAATTGTTTAAGGTGTTTCATGTTCGAGACATGTTGTTTTGGGTCCTTACTATGTTTTAGCCGACACTATTTGATTTGCATTGATAAATAGTTTATTTTAATTTGGGCCGACAATTTGTACACATTTCATATTTTGTTGGGCTGACATGTAGTTGATGTTATCCCTAGTTGCAGATATATATGACCGATTCTTATACCATTTTAATGAAGTGGTAAGCGAGGTGTGCGAGTGTTGTGTGCGAATAATGTTCTAGTCTTTCAAAGGTAAAAGTAAAGTGTGAAGAAGAGTGAGCAAAAAAAAGTGTTCATGTGCTTAACCAAAACTGTAATCAGGCATTACCGAATGCTATTTTCTCGGTTCAAGATATTTTGGATGTAATCCAAATGTGACTGTGAGATAGTGAGTATTTGAGGAGTGAGCTCTGGGCAATGTTCCTGAATAGATGTGCATTCCCCAATTGTGATACATTTAATAGAGTATAAACTTGTGGACTAACCTCCACCATGGTTTTTCCCCTAATAGGGTTTCCACGCAAAAATCTTGGTGTTATGCGTGTTCTTGATGTGATGATGGTTTATGATTTCATGTGTTTATTTATTAGATTTGAGAATAAGTTTAATAAGTATAATTTTTGTGACAACTAATTCACCCCCCCTCTCAGTTGTCCGCCCTTGTGTTGCCAACAATTGGTATTAGAGCAGGTTCCTCTGGAGAAGCTTGACCGCTTGAGGTGATCTGGGATGGCGACATATAAGAAGGATAGTCCAAGATTTGATGGAACAAATTATTCTCTGTGGAAGACTCAAATGGAGTGTCATATGAGATGCATTGGTGAACCTTACTAGATAATTACAAAGAATAGATATATCATCCCACCAAAATGGCCCTTCTACTGCAAGTGAGATTAATGAAGCTGAGTGCAATATTAGGGCTAAGGAAGCATTGTTGAGTGCTCCGATTGATTCCTAAATGAAAAATGTGATGGAGTTTAAGACTGATTATGAGATCTAGAAAAAGTTGGAAACCTTGTATGAAGGTGATACCCATGTGAAGATTGCTAAGTTGCAGAGCCTGAAAGGGAAACATGAAATGTTCAAAATGGGTAAAGACGAGAACATCACTTCTTTTATGCAGAGAGTGAATGAACTTATGTGTAGTATTAGATTTTCTAGTGGAACACTTGAAGAATCAAAGATTGTTGCTAAAGTGCTCAGATCCTTTCCTGTTGCATAAAAACTTAAAGTTGCTGCTATTGAGGAGATCCAGACTGTGACAAATGTAACTAGAGACATGTTGATTGGTAAGTTTGCTTCTTTTGAGTTAAGTAAGTTTGGTGAATCTCTTGCTAAGAAATAATCTACATTCAAAGCTATTGTCCCTAGAAAATATAAGTAGAGATATGATCCGGGAGACAGTTCTAGAAAAATGTGCAAGTATGAGCAGGAAATGAGAAAGATCGAGGAATAAAAGAGAAAACTAGATGAACTTGAAGAACTTCTTGTCAAAAGGGTAGCAAAAGGAGAAGGTGAGTATAAAGGGAAATTTCCTTTTAAATGTTTTTCTTGCAATTAGATAGGTCATTTTGCCTCAAGGTGTCCATAAAGAGTTCCTAAACCAAGACCTAACAAGCATAGATTCTAAAGAAAGTGTTATTATGTTGTTGATGAAGGTGTGATAGATGATGAATCTGATAAAGGGAATTTAAGTGAGGATGAATGGGTATTTATTTCTATCAAGGAAAATCATCCAATACCTACTGAATCTACTAGTTGCCTAAATGTGGAAGAAGCTCTAGCTGCTAGAGTTAAAGAAAGAGATGAATGGGTGATTGATAGTGGATACTCTCATCACATGATAGGTGATAAAAGTAAATTTGTGAGCTTGGAAAAGTATGATTGTGGTGTTGTAATATTCGGTGATGAAAAAGCTGGTGTAATCTGTGGCAGAGGATCCATTTATTTTTATGGTAAGTGTAATATCAATGATGTTCTATATGTGGAAGGTTTGAATCATAATATCTTAAGTGTTGGAAAGATGGTTGACAAGGGATATAATCTTCAATTCAATGATTGAAAGTGTAAAATATTGGGAAGTTCCAGAAATGTGATTGTATCTGGTACAAAAATAAAAGGCAATATCTTTCACCTAAGTACTACTAGTAAAAGTTGTCTGATTGCTCAAGTTGATGAAAGTTGGTTGTGGCATAGGAGTTTGTGTCATGTAAACTTTTACAATATTATCAAGATAAGTTCTACTTAGGTAGTGAGAGATCTTCCAAAGTTGATAAAACCTACTAATAATATATGCAGGGCGAACCCACAAAAGTGGTTTAAAATTTGAGTGAGGAAGGAAAACTTCCAAAAAACTCACCCATGCAAAAAAAAATCATTTTGAGGGGTTAGAGCGAACTCAAGGTTCGAACGAACGAAAAAGGGGTTCGCTCGAACCAAGATTCGAGCAAACCCATTTGCATGTGGGAACCCACATTTCCCATTATGGAAAGGGGGTTCACTCAAACCTTGGTTCGAGTGAACCTTGGTCCAAGAAAACCCTTGGGGGTTCGAGCGAACCCCTTAGGTTCGCTTGAACCCCCTTTTTCCCACCTTCCCACCCTCTGACACAAAAAATGTCCAAATTTTTGCCCTTTGAAGCTCAGGTTGAGGATGAAAATGGAGGAGACTTCACATAACTAAATGGAATATGGTAGTCCTCAGAATGAGCTATCCAACAAATATAGTTTTAATATGTTTTGGTTTTATTATGTATGTGTTTTTTTAGCTTTATTAAACATAGGGTTTTCATCGAAAATCAAGCTCTATGTTCTGCACATGTGGAAAAATAGCAGATTATCAAAATTAAATTTTGAAAAATATATTCGGGTTGGGTATTGATGTCCTTGATCCATTAAAAATAAATAAAATTGAATTTTGATACATACAGAAAAAGTTATGTTGTATACAGTCCGCCTATGTCTGAATTGTAATTGGTTTGACTTCAATATTTATTGAGGAAAAAATATTCAATATAACACTATAAAACTAAATGAAAGTGATATATGTCATAGTTACAAATCTAAATTTGAAAAAAAAAGAATTTAATCCTTCATACAAAAAACGTTATGTTGTATACAGTGAGCATCACTCCTTAAAAATGCTGATTTAAAAAAAAACTAGTTTTCGAATGAGATGGAAAAATAAGTGCAATCCAATTCCAAAAAAATTGAAAAAAATATATTTAGAATCTATATAAAAAACGTCACAAATCACTAGTTTTCATCATCTTCAAATTCCTCATGGTTTAGCCGCTATAGGAGCCCGAAAGTGAAAATTTAGTTAAAACAAATTAGTTCGATGTCCAGTTTTCCCAAAAATTGTAAACCAGTATTGTGGGATCACCCTCCAAGGAATGTCAATTAGGGAAGAAAACTAGAATTTCATTATGAATAAAAAAAAATTGTTCAAATGAAGTGTTGGAGCTTGTGCATACTGACCTTTCTGGTCCTTATACATTTAGAAGTTTACAAGGAGATAGGTATTTCATGTTACTTACTGATGATTATTCTAGATTGATGTGGGTTAATTTCTTAAGAGAAATTTTTGAAGCTCTAGAGAAATTAAAGATTTTTAAGGCTATGGTTGAGACAAAGAGAGGTCTAAAGATTAAATGTTTGAGATCAGATAGATGTGGTGAATTCACTTTTGATGAGTTTAATTCTTTCTATGAAGAGCATGGGATAAAGAGACAATTATCTTCCCTGCGGACCCCTCAGCAAAATGGAGTTGTGGAAAGGAAGAACAAGACAATTCAAGAAGTTGCTAGGACTATGATGCTTGAAGGAAATGTTCCTCATATCTACTGGAGAGAAGTTTTGAGTAGTGTCATTTACACTCTCACCTGGGTACATGGCAAAGGTGATACCAGTGAGACTCCTTATGAGCTATGGTTTGGTCATAGGCCTACTATTAGATACTTCAAAATATTTGGGAGTAAATGCTATATCAAAAGAGATGAAGATATAAGAAAGTTTGATGCTAGAAGTGATGAAGGAATATTTCTTGGTTATTCTATTAAAAGTAAAGCCTATCGGTGCTACAATAAGAGATTGAGGAAAGAAATTGAAAGTGTTAATATCAAGGTTGATGAAGACACATTTAGACCGTCCAGAACCTGTGGATATAATTCAGATGATCAAAATGACATTTCAGATAAAGGGAAGAAAGTTCAGATTCTAAATCAAGTTCAAATCATTTTGGTGAATTAGGAAAATCAAGAGGAAGAAACTAGTGAAAGTGCAAAAGTAAGATCACAAGAGCCTGAAGTTCAAGATCCTAAGACTCTAAGGTATGTAAGACTAAATCATTTAGAAGATTAGATTATAGGTGATAAGAACAAAGGTGTTCAAACTAGGAGAAGAATTGAAGAAGAGTATTGTTTGATCTCAAAGACTAAGCTTAATAATGTTAATGAAGCATGCAAAGATGAACATTGGGTGGAAGCAATGAAAGAAGAACTACTGCAAATTGAGAAGAATGATACATGGATTCTTGTTCCTAGACCTAAGGACAAAAATGTAATTGGAACTAAATGGGTCTTTCAAAACAAATTGAATGAGAAAGGTGAAGTTAGAAACAAAGAAAGACTCGTGTGTAAAGGATATTATCAGATGGAAGGAATTGAATTTGAAGAAACTTTTGCTCCTATTGCTAGGATTGAAGCTATGAGACCATTTCTTGCTTATGCTACTTACAAAAACTTCAAGGTTTATCAAATGGATGTCAAGACAACATTTCTAAATGGTGAACTAGATGAAGAAGTGTATATTGAGCAACTTGATGGATTTCAATTGATTGATCAGGGAGATATTGTTTTCCTATTGAAGAAAGAATTGTATGGACTTAAGCAAGCCCCAAGAGCATGGTATGTCAGATTGGACAAGTATTTGTTGAAGCTTTGATTTAATAAAGGTACTGTTGGTAGTAATTTGTATTTCAAAATTGATCGTGGTAAAGATTTGATTGTTGAAGTCTTTGTTGATGATATCATTTTTGGAGGAGATAATAGTTTGTGCATGAAGTTTGTTGATGAGATCTAGAGTGAGTTTGAGATGTCTATGATTGGAGAAATTAAATTATTTTTGGGATTGAAAATTACTTAGCTAGATAGAGGGATATTTATATCTCATTCCAAGTATGTGAAAGAGTTACTAAAGAAGTTTGGTATGGAAGATTCAAAGCCAGTTGGTACACCTATGGTGACCAGATTTAAGTTGACCCAAGATGAAGATTGTCCTGAAATAAATCAAACTAGATACAAATCCATGATTGGAAAATTGCTCTATTTGACTCAAACTAGATCTTGTTATCATGAATGTTGTATGCATTGTTGCAATATTTCAAGCTGATCCTAAGGAATCTCATGTGATAGTTGTGAAGAGGATTTTTAGGTACTTGAGGGGACAATTGATTTTGGCCTATTAGATCCTAAAGAAGATGACCTTACTTTGAGTGCTTTTACTTATGTTGATTGGGAAGGAGATGTGATTGAGAGAAAGAGTACTAGTGGTGGTGTATTTTTCTTGGGAAAGAAGTTGATTTCATGGTTAAGTAAGAAGTAGAATGCCATTTCTTTATCTATTATAGAGGCATAATACATTGTTGCTGCTAACAATTGTACTCAAGTATTATGGATGAAGTATATGTTGAAAGATATCAGAGTTGTGTATGATGAATCTATTGCCATATTCTATGATAATTCGAGTGCAATTAACATTTCTAAGTATCAACTACTGCATTCAAAAACCAAGCATATATCTATCAAGTTTCACTTTTTGAGAGAGAAGGTGAGTGAAAAGGAATTTATATTGGAGTATGTGTTCACTAAGGAACATATTGCAGATATCTTTACCAAGCCCTTGCCTAAGGATACTTTTGAGTATCTCAGCGGGAAGCTAGGGGTGATTACCCCTTCTAATCAGAATTAAGATGCATTCAATTGCATCAATTTGTGCATTTCATAGTCATATCTTGTGATCTAGATTGATGTTGTGGTGGTTGCTACTCAGGGGGAGTAGTCAGATGTTTATAAAATGTGGTTCAGAGCCTGTGTGAAGAAAGATAATGTGTGCCTTTGTCATTGATGTCAAAGGGGGAGAAGAGTCTTGTGAAAAATTGTGAAAGAGTTAAGGAGAAAAGAGTCAAAATCTAAGGGGGAGAAAGTGCTAAGAGAAAGTATTATTGATGGTTTTTTTCACATCATGTGTTTCCATCCATGCCAAAGGGGGAGATTGTTGGATATTGTTGATATGATCTTGTTATTGATATCAGCACTATTGGCATTAATTTCTTTAAGGCTATATATGTCGAGGATATTGAGAAAATTGTAATAAAATAAGTTGAAGGTTGTGAGTGATGCAGTGAAGTTCAGTATGATGGGTAGCTCAATATATTGATGATAACAAGTTGTGGATTAAAGGGTATGATGTCAAGTATATCTAGTTTATCTACATAAATTTTTAGAGGTTTGCACGAATATTTTATTAAGTTATGAGTATTTGTGTTCTAACAGTTTTTCTGTTGCTTTAGTTGGTGTTCCTGAAAGAAGATGATTTGATTCTAGTAATCTATTTTTTTGCGGATGATTCTATGGTGATTCATGATTCTTGTAGATGTTTGTAGATCATGCCCTATCTTTGTTTTTGGTTCACATCGATTGTTGTGCTCATTATTGGTGATTTTCTTTTGTGAATTCATGTTTTTCATGATCATGACCGATAGGGTGATTGTAGTGTGTTGTGGATCTTCAAGGCATAATTGTTTAAGGTGTTTCATTTTCAAGACATGTTTTTGGTCCTTACTATGTTTTGGCCAATACTATTTGATTCGCATTGATAAATTTTTTATTAATTTGGGCTGACAAGTTATACACATTTCATATTTTGTTGGGCTGGCATGTACTTGATGCTATCCCTAGTTGCAGATATATATGACCTATTTTTTATACCATTTGATTGAAGTGGTGATGGAGGTGTGCGAGTGTTGTGTGCAAATAATGTTCTAATCTTTTGAAGGTAGAAGTAAAGTGTGAAGAAGAGTGAGAAAAAGAAAGTGTTCATGTGCTTAATCCAAAATATAATTACGCATTAGCATATGCTATTTTCTCAGTTCAATATCTTTCATATGTAATCCGAATGTGACTATAAGACAGTGAGTCTTCTTTTGGGCAGCAAGATTTTTTGTATTTGAGCAGTGAGCTCTAGGCAGTGTGCTTGAATTCATGTGCATTCCCCATTTGTGATACTTTTAATAGAGTATAAACTTGTGGACTAACCTCCACTATGGTTTTTCCCCTAACAGGGCTTCCACACAAAAATCTTGGTGTTATTTGTGTTTATGATGTGATGATGGTTTATGATTTCATGTTTATTTATCAGATTTGATAATAAGTTTAATAAGTATAATTTCTATGACAACTGATTCACCCCCACCTCTCAGTTGTCTGCCCTTTTTTTTCCAACACTTAATGGGTGAAAAAATAATCCCACATGTTTCCTCTAAGTGATCAACAAAATTTGATGCACACTCCTCATCCCAATGCCAAAAAACTTCCTAAGAAATTGTATAGGAGTGATTTTGTAGAAGAAAATGATCTAGTGACATCGCTGAGCAGAGTTGTGGGACTTCTCATCTCCAATGTGTTTGAGGAATGGATGTAATTCTTTGTGGAAGAGATATATTCATAAGAGAAATAAAATTTGATGGCGAAAAATGATTAATGATAACATTCATGCTCAATATATTTCACTCAAAAGGAGGACTAAATTCTACATGACCTCATACATCATCTATCTGTTGACATCCAACTTTCCTTACACAAGTTTGGCATGGAAAGGGAATCTGGGGAGATGTCTCGATGACTACATCATTTATGAGTACTACCCTCAATTATAGTATAGGAAATTCAAGCATAACTACAAGAGAGTGAATGATTCTTTTATCATGCACATTGTCGGATCTTTGCCAAGAGACTTTGGAAACACAGTGTCATACTTGACCAAATGAATGGTAAAGAGTTTCAGTTATTGATTTATCTAATTCCAAAAATTCACATATTTCAAAATTGAAGGCTTCTCTTGTGCTCTGTATAGGTTACCTAGGTATACTATAGATAAGATGGTGTTGATAGAATTAACACAATAACTAGTGGCTTCACACCAATTGTTGCAATTGAAGCATCAAACTGGGCTTCCATATCCCATGGATCTGGTTAGAGCACTATAATCATGTCCTTCAACCATATCTATTGAAAGCTCAAATAAGGAAATTCAAGAATATGGTTTACTCTTCCACATGACACAAGGAAATGTAGACCCCTTAAGAAAACTGAAAAATCAAGTTGAGTGGCAACATGCCCATCAATTGCATATGGAATATTTCTAGGAAAATTGTGAAAATTACCATGAGGTTAGTAAAAGGATGTACATGAGGGTGTCCTTGGAGAATTTCATAAGGACTTTAGACCTATACACTATCCCTGATCAATTGAAGGAGATGATAATAACTTGGAATAAGAAGCCTACAATAAGGTATCCAAGCTCCCTCTTCCCTTAATGGTCTAGACCGAAGAGGAGAAAGATATCGATGTGATCACCCACCTAGTGTTGCAAAGAATGAAGAAGTGGATGGACATCTAGATCACTCAGTTAGAAAAGTAAGGGGTAGAAATCACCTATGGTGAGTGGGAGTAGAAATGAGTATAAGGAAGTGATGATGGTGAGAAGATTGAATATGCAAGACATCAGGGTAGTTCTCCTGAGGTCAGTTCAACAAGAAAGAGTTCCATGTCTCCTCCTACTACTTGATCTCAGAATATAAAGGATGTCCAAGCAAGGAAGCCAACCAAGAAGCCTCGTGTTTATGAGAGGAAAAGTGTGGAGGGTCATAGACCTGTCTCCAAGAAGGTGAAGAAGGTTGGTACCTTTGTAATGAAAACTATTAAGGAAGAGCGATCACCACCAAAAGAAGATTCTTAGGTTCAATCCTCCACTCACCCATCCTCACTACTTTGTTCCACCACTTCTCTTCCCTCCACTTCCACTCCACTTTTTTCACTCATATCATCTCCGCCCATTGTGGAAATCTCTTTCCACCTCCCATCCACCACTCTAGCCATCTCTATAATAGTGATAACTTTAAGAAACCCCCCTTAAGAAAAGATATAAAGTTTTGGTGAATCTTTCATTTTCTTGGAAAAAGATATTAATTTCTATTGGAAAATCTTTCCCTTTTTTAATAAAGTATTAATTTTTTTGGCAATTTTTTCACATCACTAAAAATTTATAGACAATGATATTGGTGAATTTTGAAAAATAATGGGAAAATGCATTAAATATGATGGAAAATCATTCCATTTATAAAATAATTATCATGGAAAAATAAGGGCTCGAGGGTGGAAATGATTAATGGGTTTAAGGGGAAGACTTTATAATATTTAGTTACCACAAGTGATTTAAAATATAATCTAATAGCCATCATTGTATACCACAAGGTAAAATATATCTGTGATATGTTGCTCATGGGGCCCAAAATTTATTTTATTTTAGGCCCCATAAGCATTACAAATTGTAGATACATTTTACCTCATGAAATACAATGAGGATCATTAGATTATATTCTAAATAATGGAGGAAACTAAATATTGGAAATATGGCCCTAAAGAAAATAATAATTATGATATACTATTGGAAAATTAATTTATATTTCTCTTATTTAACACATTAAATTTATGTGAGTATGATCTAATCATGTATCAAATATTGTGGTGAATTTTAAAGTTAATTTTTTTAATAAAATAAATTCTTTGGTGATTTAAATAGGACTAAAATATATATTTTCTAAACGTGGTGATACAAGTCTCATTACAACTTGAACTATTAGCCAAATTTGGATTCCCAAATTTCATCTATTAGCCAATTGGTGAATATTAGCCACTAAAAAAATCATTACTCCGCAATCTTAGTTGAATCTTCTTCCTCCACTTCATCTTCACATTCTTCCTATAGTCTTCCTTTTCCTCCACCTACCTTCTCTACACTACCACCTACCATTCCTTCTATCTGACCTTTTTCTCATTCTACCACTTTACCTCAAACTTTTATTGCATATTTGAAGAACATGCCGAAGGAATTGTTAGAGGCCTTGTTATCTCAAGATAGTAGGCTTCTCATGGCTCAAATTTATGCCTCTTCTTGATACTCCCACTCCTCCTCTTGAGCCACCAAAGATGAAAAAAGTAGAAAGGATATGGGAAGAAATGCAAAAAAGGGAAAGGAGGAGCTCGAGTATGTTGTTGCTATCGGCGAGGAGTCCATCATTCCAATACATGAAGAATACAATGAGGATCCAAGTGAGGGCTTCAGGGTTGTAGAGCCTAAAGGAGATGGAACAAATGAGGATGATGATGTTTAAGAAAAGACCTTAGGAGAAAATAAAATAGAAGAGGCCTTTGAAGAATGACCATATGAGGACCTGAAGAGGTCTTAAAAGATGAAAAAACATAGGAGATGTATTAAGAAGAAGAAATGCCTTAAAATGAAGAAAAATAAAAGAAGGAAAAGGAAGTAGATATTGGTTCTACTCAATATGAGAAATCAATAGAGCAAGAACGTGTTGAGGAAGAAAATATTGAGAAGACAATTAAAGAGTTCAACACATTGATAAAACATAGATGTAACAAGAAGAAAAGAAAGAGGATCCACAAACGTGTGAGATTGTTGCCACATCTTCAACTAAGAAAACATATGATCCTTCTTAGCTAGAGAAGTAGCTAAAATACAAAGATCTCATGATGAATGACCCCAAATCTTACTTCGAAGCTATCATGGATCACGTAGGCTAGCAACCCAAGGAAAAGAAGACTTGGCCAAGTTTTGTTCACATACCACCAAGGATGTCTCTGGGTCCCACATTGTTCACATCACCACCCCAGTTGTGGAAAAGATGCCACAACCATATTACCTTATGAATACAATGTGACCTTAATAAACATCGGCCCCACCAATAGAGCACAAGAGATAGATAAATTCCAGGGGTTAGTGATTTCCATTTTGAATAGAATGGATAAAGATCAAGCAATAAAGAAGGAGTTGAGGGAACATGTAGCAAAATTGATTGCCTTTATTCAATAATCCATCACTATTAGACAAGAGGCTCCTATAGAAGTTTCAACCCCTACAATTTTGTCCAAGGAAGAAGTAAATAAAGTGGAGAGAATGAAGAATTGGATAAAATCCACTACAAACTAGATTAATTATGTCGTGATCACAAGAAGCAAAGCAGTTGATGTGGGAGTCAAAATGCATAATAATTACTTAATTTTGAAAGAGGAGGTTGATAAGGATATCATGGATTGTTCTTCCTTTGAGGTATCACGATCTCACTTACTCCAAATTGCAAGTTATCAAAACTTTTTTTGTAATTTTTTGGGAAAGATGGCATATTTTGACCAAGGATGACATAAAGCAACCTAAATTTTGAGCACACACAATTGATTTTCACTAGGAAATCCTTTCTAAAGTTTTTCCTGAATTATAAATAATTGTTGATAGAATCAATGATCTATTGTCTGAATGTGACCCATTTTTTGAACTTATGGTTAGCACTACAATTTCTGTGAAAAATTGGATGATGTAGTTATTAAACAAGCTTCGTGAGCTAGGATTTAGAGGGGGCCTTCAAATAACTTGGATGGAGACTTTTTAGATATGGCTGCTAGAGCGTTCTCCAAATTAGAAGATTTGATCAAGCAAAGGAAGACATGTGTGAATCTACATAAGGAGCTATTGGAAGAATTTAAAATTATCACCTTCAAGATCAACAAGGCTCAACTTCCACCACATCAACAGTTAGAAGGGGCGCTAATTAATTTTGTTAAATATAATTTACTGTAAAGGAAACAAAGTTGTAAATAATATAATAGATGACAAATATCTATAAAATTCCAACTATAGGACAAAATTAGCTACCTCAAAGTGTGTGAACGCAATTTTAGGGGATTTCATAGAAATATTTCTTAATATAAAATATGTTTGGATATTTAACAATCTCCTAGGTTCATATGTTCAAACTTATTTTATATTAGAGATAATTTTAAACAGATTTAATGCACCTCAAACCCTAAGAGAATATTAAATCTAAGTCATTGGTGTTGAGATGATCTCCACCATTGATTTTCTTGAGATTTTTTATAAAAGGTAGCCCCCTCTCATTCGAAAGGGGTTAAGAAGGAATTGTTGTAATGAACATTCTAGAGTAATACAAGTGAAGGAATTGAAGTGTTGGTCATTTCCTTGTGTTTCTTAGATGTATGCATGATTCTATCTTCGATTTTTATTTCAGCATTATTAGTTTTTGTTCAACTTTGATAATGATAGAGTGTTAAGGTATTTCAATAAGCTTCCCGCTCATACCTTTTGTAATTTTTTGATTGTAGATTGTAGTGTAATGCTAGTCTAAGCTAATTTCATCTGATTAAGTTCAACTATGAATGTTTATGCTTTCATGCATGGATATTATAGTTCAAAAATCTAAAGTTTACCTTAAATGATTGCACTATCTTTGTGACATTGTAGGTTATCCCTTGGTTAAGCAAAGATTAGCTAATTAGGGATTTATTTATTTGAAGCATCCGCCATTATTGTAGCTATCCATATGATTCCAGACTTAGAATTTTTCCATCTTTTACAATTTATTTATAAAGCTAAGCTAGTTTGAGACCTTAGCATCACTCAAGTTGTTGTATTTTATGATAAAAGATTATTTTCAGATCATTGTTCTAAAAAAAAAAGATAGGTTTTTAACTAGTCTTAAGACTTTTTAAACCCCTGTTTTAGTCCTATAGGCTTCCAATCTTTGTAAACCATAAATTTCCTTTGTGATACCAACAAATCACATCAACTACTGAGCTATTTTTGCATAGTCAAGACCTAACATCTAGAATCTTGGGGTTATTTTCCTAATATTTTTTTACAAGAAATTACATTTCAAGAGAGATAGAACACTTTGTGTTACAAAGATGGAGCATATAGGATCATTTTCTCCTAGTAGATTCTGCTAAATACTAAGGTATAAACAAAAAATTGGAGAATTTTAGGAGTTTAAAACCCCTACATGATCTAGGAGAGATAGAAAAGGGGAAGGTTCATCGTTAGCTCCACCTAGCATATCTCTTTCACCTCTACCTTCTCCATCTTCTAGTTCTGCATTATCTATTTCTCCCACTTCATCCTCATCTTCCTCACATACTCTGGTTGTTATACCACAACCATTACCACCCCCACCTCCACCAATGGATTGGCTAGCTAACAACCCATCACCTCTCACCTTCAACGAATACCATGAAATGCCCAAGAATCTAAAAAAATTGTGTTCAATGTTCTTCCCCAATGACCCTCAAAGGACCATAGAAGAACATATTAATATATTTGAAGAAGCCCTAAAAAATAGAGTGGTTGAACATTGAGATGTAGCTTGAAAAATCTTCCCATACTCATAGGTGATGAGGCATTCTACTAGTTTATACATTTGTTGTCTGGATTAATTCATGATTGGGAGGAAATGAAGACACCCTTTTTGGAAAAATTCAAAATTATTTTCAGCCCCTCTAAGTTGTACCAATAGTTCATCTCATGTAAAAGGAAATAAAATGAACCCATAAGGTACTTTAATAATAGATTCCACAAATCCTACACTAGGTTGCAGTCTCCCTTTGTAGTGGATTATGTGTCAGCCAAAGTAGTCTATTATGTAGCTTTAGATCACCTTACTTCAACCTTTATAAATAGGGTACACCTTGCTCTATAGACCCAATTCAGGCCCATTACCCAAAATTGCAAGTTATCATAACTTTGTTTGTAGATGTTCTGGAAAGAGAGCAAATTCTAAGCAAGGATGACATAAAGCAGCCTGAATTTTTGGCATACACAATTGATTTCTACACATAAATCCTTTCTAAATTTTTTCCAGAATTATAAATAATTGTTGATAGAATCAATGATCTATTTTTTGAATGCGACCCATTTTTAGAACTTATGGCTAGTGCTGCAATTTTTGTGAAAAATTGGATGATGTAGTTTTTAAACAAGCTTAGCGAGCTAGGATTGGGAGGGGATCTTTGGATAAATTGGATGGGGAATTTTTGGATATGGTTACCAAAGCATTCTCAAAATTAGAAGAGTTGATCAAGCAAAGGAAGACATTTGTGAATTTGCGTAAGGATCTACTAGAAGAATTTAAAATTTTATCACCTTCTAGATCAACAGAGCTCAGCTTCTGCCACATCAACAACTAGTAGGGCACTAACTATTTTTTTTAAATATGTTGTAAAGGAAAATAAAGCTAGAAATAATAAAATAAATGAAAAACATCTTTAAAATTCTAGCTACAAGACAAAATTAGTTACCTCAAAGTGCATGAACCCAATTTTAGGGGATTTTGTAGAATATTTATTAATATAAAATATGTTTGGATATTTTACAATCTCCTAGGTTCACATGTGAACTTATTTTATATTGGAGATAATTGTAAACATATTTAATGCACCCCAAACCCTAAGAGAGTATTAAATATGAGCCATTGGTTTTGAGATGATCTCCACCATTGATTTTGTTGAGATTGTTTTATAAAAGGTAGCTCCCTCTCATTCAAAAAGGGTTGAGAAGGATTCTTGTAATAAACATTTTGGAGTAATACAAGTGAAGGAATTGAAGTTTTGGTGATTTCCTTATGTTTCTTGGATGTATACATGATTCTATCTTCTAGTTTTATTTAATCATTATTAGTTTATATTCATCTTTGATAATGACAAAGTGTTAAGGTATTTCAATAAGCTTTCCTACTCATACCTTTTATAATTTGCTAATTTGCAGTGTAAGGTTAGTCTGAGCTAATTTCATATAATTAAACTCAATTGTGAATGTTAATGCTTGCATGTGTGGATATTATAGTTTGAAAATCTAAATTTTACCTTAGAATATTGTACTATCTTTATTACATTTTAGGTTAGTCGTTGGTTAAGCAAAGATTAGTTTATTGGGATTTTATTTATCTGAAAATCCAACATTGTTGTAGTTGTCCATAGAATTTGAAACTTAGGATTTCTCTCAAGCCTTCCATCTTTTTTGATTTCATTATAAATTTGAGTTATTTTGAGACCAAAGCATCACTCAAGTTGTTATATTTGATGATAAAACAATATTTTCATATCATTGTTCTAGAAAACGAGCTAGGTTTTTAACCATTCTTCAAAAAATTTAAACCCTTGTTTCAATCTCGTAAGGTTTGGTGTAGGGCACCTTGACAACACCTTCATAATTTTGGTCTGTTTTACCTTGTAGATGGGGTTTAGTTTTGGGGAATGACATTTTTTGTTTGTAATAAGGTCAAGGGCACCAATTTTATGATGTAAAGAACATTACTAGTTTGAGTTAGGGGGTGGTGGTAATATTTACATTAGTATTTCAAGTGAATTAGTATTTTGGGTTTATGTAAGGGGTAATTGGAAGTTCACAATCAGATCTTTGGAAATTCCCTTATGGACATTGAAAATGTGGTAAAAAGAATGTAAAAAAAGTGGAAAAATCATTCGAACAAGTTTAGTAGATGACATCCAAATAAGAAATACTCTGATTTTTATGGTTTCCATATAAAATCTGTGTTTTTTCTGTTCTGTACAAACCAGTACAGTCTCTACCCAATGCAAGGATTACATAACTAAGTTGGTAATCATGTTGGATTTCTTTTGAATTATATTAGAAGAGTTCTCAATTAGTAAGAAGGAAAATTAAGTCATTTTTCTGAAAACTATTTTGGAGGTAGGGTTTCATAGGGTTTGTGAAGGAAATGGAGTTTTAGAGGCCATTCCACTATAATAAAATTGAAGTAGGTTGTGGAATGGGCCTGGTAGGATGTAGGTTTGAGTTTTCTTTCATTTCTAGACAGAGTGGTAAGGAGGACAAACTGTTAGTTTGAGTTTGAAGGCTGGAAATGTGTCTTGCCAATAGTGAAACCACTGTTTTTTGGAGGGGTCAGTAAGTTTATGGACTGATTGAGAGAAAGTAACACAATAAATTTTGATTTGCTAACTGGTTTTCAGTATGCATGTAGGTTTTGAGGTCAGCGGAGTCAAGTTTGATGGACCTCCTTTCCAAATGAGGTCTAATTAGGCCATGTTAAAGGAAGAAGGACAATTTGGTGTGCATTAGTCCAAAACAACCCTATACATGGTTTTGAAATGTTAAATAACAGATTAAAGGGTCCTCAATAGTGTGCTTACAAAGAGAACAACATATCTATAGATGGAGATATAGTTGAATAAGTGTGTCTCCAAGGCTACAAGGAAATTACTAGCCTAACTAAGGAAATCACCTTAGGATTTGTTTGGCTCATTCCTAACCAATTTGAAGTTGTTGATTGGAGTCTAATACCACTCTATCTTGTATCAGGTGGTATCAAAGCTTAGGCTCAGATCAGTTGGTGAAAGTATTTTGAGATTCAGGTAAGAAGAATTAAAAGAAGAGCATCCAATATGCCTCCTAAAGCTGGATCAGTGGTTTCTAGGGAGAATAGATCCCTGGTGCAGGAGCACCTAGAAGAACACCTAGGAAAATACTAAGAAATAGGAAGTAAGTTTGTTTTTTTATGCATTTATTTAAGGTCATGTTGACCATTGCATTGAATGTGTGACTTACCACAATACCTTGGTTAGGAGCTATCAGTAGTGTTTAAGTTGTGAGTTTAGACACTCAAGGTTGGTAAGTTCTAGTATTTAGAGTATTTAGAAATAAAGCCCAAAATGTTGCTTTAAGCAATTTTGGCCTAAGGTGGTGGTTATGTCCGACCAAGGGGAAGGATAACCACCTTTTGAAACTTTAAAAGGAGTGCCTCGACCTGTTTGAAGGGTTGGAAGGTTTTGTGAATGTTGGAAAAGTTTGTAATTTGACAATTTTCATCAATGGTAATCGAGGACAATAGAGAATAATTGAATTTCCTGTATTGTGTTCTTGGTAGTGTGTTCATGAATTAATCAGGCATCTTGTTATGTTTGGAACGTGATGTAATTGTTCTTGAAATATTTGTGTGGACAGTAGTTAATCTTTCTCATTGTTTCTTCGTTGATTTCTTAGATAGACTAGTTTCTTTCCATTGTTGATCAGACTGGTGAACTGTTAATCATGGAGACTTAGACCTCTGTCTTCCACTATACCTGGTGTATAGTCTATGGGGAATGAGGCTAAGATCCATGCCTGTACATAGGTTAGGTCTAGGAGTCTTTAGGGGTCGAGTAGCTATGAGGAAAGTCACTTCCTAGGCGAGCTTGGCAATGCCCGGCTAGGAAGGACAGTGAGAAAAGGAGCATAACTTGCAGGGGTGGCCTCTTCTTGAAAAATCTCATGGTAGTAAATTAGAAGGGAGTCTTATGAAGGTCTGGTACCAAGGAGGAGGTCCCAACAGGCCATTTGGGTCGAGAACTCTTTGACAGTCCCAAATCAGGTGGCCAGGAAATGACAAAAAAACCCCAGATTTGCTAATTTGGTGGAAAAGCCTGCGTACGGCCAGACAAGGCACAAGACCTTGGAAATCTTGAAGAGATTGGTATCAGGTTCAAGAATCCATGGAAAATATTTGAGGTCATTTGGAAAGATTTGGAGCAAATTCCATTTTTCTCGGGCTAGGAGGGCTAAAAGGGGCTCTAGGCTTGTAGCCTCTTTTAACCCAAATTGAGGGTTTGGGAGAAGCGTTGGTGAAATGGAGTCTAAGGGTTGTTCAAGAAACCTAATGGGATGCTAGGGAGCATTAAAACACATCTTTACACCCCTGCAGGCTTTTAGTTGAGTATTGAGGGTATTTGGCCTTTAGGGAGGATTAAGGGTCAAGGGTGAATCAGAGTCAAAGCACCAAGATTGGATTGAATTGTGTATTGTGGTTGGAAGAGGGGATGGGCAGTAGAACTAGGGGTAACTGAGTTTGTGTCATGACCTATAGGTTGAGTGGTGGAGGAAGCCACCAAAGGGAATTGCTGAGGTGAGACCCGGAGCATGGAATTGTGATTTTTCCATCCATTCCCCCCTTACACCAATCCCTAAGAGAGATCCAAGAAGTTGTGTTGGCTATAATTTAAGCACTATAGATGAGAGAGAGAAGAGGTAAGGGGATGGCACAAGAGAGTGACCCCAAAGAAGATGAGGAGGAACAAAGTGAGAATCCTCATGTAGGACCACAAGGTGAGTTGGATCTTGAAGAGAGAAAGTTTCTTCAAGTACTTAAGGCTACTATAGGTGAGGCTCAAGAGGTAGAAATGGAGTTTCCTATGTATGGGGACAAGATTGATGGAGAAGAAGTTATTGGATGGATTGATGCTCTTGACAACTATTTTTACTACAAAGAGATGCCAAAGGACAAAGAGGTTAAATTTTCAATTTTTTTTTTGAAAGGACCAACATTGACTTGGTGAAATTACATCCAGGAAGAGAGGTCAAAGAAAGGCAAGCCCATGATTCATACTTGGGACAAGATGATGGTAAAGGTGAAGTGTCAATTCCTTCCGGCTGACTATGAAGTGCAAGTGTTTAAAAGATTACAAAATATCAGACACAAATAGCTAGATGTAGCTACCTATATTGAATATTCCATAGGCTCAGTATTAGTTCAGGGCATATAGAGAATGAGAAAGAGAAACTAGCTAGGTACTTAAATGGATTGAGGTCAACAATCCAAGATGAACTCAACTTAATCACTCCTAGGTCTATGGAGGACTGTTTCCAAATGGCCACAAAGGCTGAAGAGAAGATTAAAAGGAGGAAAGAGAAGCAATTAAGGGGCAGAGGTAAGAGTTTCAGAGGTAGAGGTAACCGTGGAGGAAGAGGTTTTCAAAGGACACCAAATGAACAAGGCATTACTCAAGAGTCAAGTGGAGAAACAAGGGGAACTTTAGAGGAAGAAGGCCATGAGGTACGAGTAGATTCAATGGACCAGAAAGAGGCTCTAACATTTTCTCAAGAAAGTGTTTTGATTGTAATTAGTATGGATACCCTTCATGGAAATTTCCAAATAAGCAGGGCACAAACTAACAAAGTGAAGAAAGAAGAACTCAACTTGCTCATGAAGAAGTAGAGGTAGAAAGTGAGATTTCATGTGTATGTCCTTGAACTCTCCAAGCCAAACTAGAATTAGGGGAGTCTTTGATGATTAGGAGGACATTGATTAAAGTGCCATCCTCAAGGGAACCACCTCAAAGGAAAGCTTTGTTTAGGACAACCTGCAAGGTCCATGGAAAGGTATGTAAGGTCATAATTGACTCTAGCTCCACAGATAATATAGTCTCAAAAGAAATGGTAGAGAAACTAAAGTTGAAAAGAATACCCCACTCCAATCCATATAAAATTTCATGGCTAATCAAGGGGCAATAGGTTCTTGTCAATGAGAAGACCTATGTGAAATCCTCAATAGGCCCCTACAAAGATAGCATACTCTATGATATTGTTCCCATGGATGTCTGCTACCTACTCCTTGGGAGGCCTTGGAAATATGACTAAAAGGCACAACATGATGGATTCAAGAATGAATACAAAATTTAAAAGGATGGTGTGCAGATCAGTTTGGAACCTCTACAAGAAGATGAACATATAGTCTATGGAGGACCTAGTCTAATGGTTGTAAAGGAGAAGGATTTCTTAAAGGGTTTGGTAGAGGAGAAGGTTGGATTTGCATTTTTGGAAAGCCACTTACTGATGTAGCAGCAGATGAGAGAGATGAAGAAGTTCCTGAGGAGGTTCAAACCTTGCTTGATAGATATGCGAACATTGTGGTGAAGGAGTTACCAAGTACATTGCCTCCAATCCATGATGTGAGTCATCATATTGATTTAGTTCCTGGTGCAAGGCTTCCCAATAAGGCAACATATAAGATGACACCTCAACAAAATGAGGAAATCAAAATACAAGTGCAAGAACTAATAGACAAGGGTTTGGTGAGAAAAAGCCTCAGTCCATGTGCTGTGCCAACTATCTTGGCACCCAAAAAAGATGGTGAGTGGAGAATTTGCACAGATTCAAGAGACATTAATAAGATAACCATTAGGTATAGGTTTCCTATACCTCGGATGGAAGACCTCATGGATAGTTTTCCAGGGGCAAGGTACATTTCCAAAATAGATTTGAAAAGTGGTTATCACCAAATAAGAATCAGAGAGGGTGATGAATGCAAAATGGATTTCAGGACTAATGAGGGTCTCTATGAGTGGATGGTGATTCCCTTTGGGCTATCCAATGCTCCTAACACATTCATGAGACTCATGAATGAGGTGTTGAAAGATTTAATTAACAATTTTTTAGTAGTGTATTTAGATGATATCTAGGTATTCAACAAGACAAGGGAGAACCACTTGGAACACTTGGACAGAGTTTTGGGAAAGGTGCATGAAGAAAAGCTCATGATTAACCTTAAGAAGTGTGAATGGATTAAGCAGGAACTGGTATATTAGGGCTTTGTGATCTCAGGAGGAACCTTGAATATGGATCTGAATAAATTTCAAGCCATTCTTAATTGGCCTACACCAAAAATAGTTGGGGAAGTCAGAAGTTTCCATGGTCTAGCAAGCTTCTACCAGAAATTTATAAGAGGATTCAGTTATAAATTTGCACCTATGATAGACACCATCAAAGGGGAGAAGAGAAGATTTCAGTGGACAAAGGAGGCTGATCAAAGCTTTGAGTACCTCAAGAAAAAGGTAGCACAACAATCAATCCTTACTTTTCCTAATTTTTCTAAGGTATTTACAATAGAGTGTGATGCTAGCAATTTGGCCATAGGAGCAGTGTTAAATTAGAAGGGGAAACCCATTGCATTGTTTAGTGATAAATTGAATGAGGAAAAGAAAAAATATTCATCATATGATATAGAAATGTATGCTATGGTGCAAGCACTTAAAAAGTGGAGGCACTATTTGTTACCCAAGGAATTTGTAGTGTTCACATACAATCATGCACTAAGTTTTCTAAATAGTCAAGACAAATTGAGTCACAAGCACATGATATGGGTGGAATATCTCTAGGCTTACACATTTACTATAAAGCACAAGAAGGGACAAGCCAACAAAATGGCAGATGCTTAAAGTAGGAGAGCAGTATTAGTGCAAGAGGTGTAGCTCCAAAGTGTGGGTATAGACTCACTAAGAGGTATGTACAAATTTGATGAAGACTTCCATGACATATTTTTTGTGTGTGAATAGTCCCAAGGATCATTTCATAAGGAATATGAGGATTATGTATTGCAAGATGAGCTATCTTCAAAGGGGCTCAATTATGTATACCTACATTCTCCATGAGGGAGAATTTGATTAGGGAGAAACATAGTGGGAGCCTAGGAGGGAATTTTGGTTGTGAAAAAACCTTGAATCATATTAGAAGACTTTATTGCTGGCCTAATATGCACTTGGATGTGAAGAAGTATGTAGAAGGATGTGTTATATTCCAAAGAGAAAAAGGAACAAGTTCCAATGTTGGGTTGTATCAGCCTTTACCCATACCAAGAAGACCATGGGAAGAAATAAGTATGGATTTTATCTTGGGACTACCAAGAACTTCAAGAGGGTATAACAGTGTGTATGTGGTGGTAGGTAGGTTTAGCAAAAGGAAACATTTCATTGCATGAAAATCAACTAATGATGCCTCCCATATTGCAAGTTTGTTCTTTAAGGAGATAGTGAGAATACATGGGATGCCATTGTCAATAGTGTCTAACAAAGATGCAGAGTTCATTGACCACTTTTGAAGAACATTATGGAAAAATTTGGGAACTAACTTAACCTTCAGCTTTGCCTACCATCCTCAGACCGATGGAAAAACTAAGGTTGTTAATAGATCATTGGGGAATCTACTGAGATGTTTAACTAGGGAGCACAATCAGTCATGGGATCTAATCTTACCACAGACAGAGTATGCCTATAATGACTCAATCAATAGGAGTATTGGTAGGAGTCCATTTGAGGTTGTCTATGGGATGCACCCAAGGGGTGTTTTTGAGTTAAGGGACTTGAGTGGAATGAGAAAAAGGAGTGCTCAAGGAGAAGATTTTGTTGTGGCTATGCATGACATACATGAGAAGGTCAAAGAGACACTTCAAAAGAATGTGAACAAGTATAAAGAGAAGGAAGACTTGAAGAGAAGGGATGTCTAGTTCAAAGTAGGAGATCTAGTGTGGGAACATCTAAGAAATGAGAGGTTACCTAAGGGGAAGTATACATAACTGATGATGAAGAAGATAGGACCATTCAAGGTGGTCCACAAGTATGGAAACAATGCTTATGAGATTGAACTCCCACAAGGAGTTGCCATCTCACCAATTTTTAATGTAACTGACGTCTATCTCTTCAAGGGAACTATTTTTGTAGGAAAAGATGCAGGTGAACTTGAAAAGGATGAAGGAGAGTGGATCAAAGATCTTCCACCCACTCAACCAATAAAACTTGAATTTGTCTTGGAATCAAGGAAGGTGAAAAGAACAAGGAGAAAGTTGTATAAAGAACATTTGGTAAAGTGGCATGGACTGCCTCAAGAAGATGCAACTTGGATGTTTGAAGAAGAAATTGCTTAGCATGGAGTCACTGTTGAAGACCTCATTTCATCAGGAGGATGAAATCATTTCCTCCTCAGGTGTATGGTGCAGGGCACCTTCACAACACCTTCATAGTTTTGGTATGTTTTACCTTCTAAATGAGGTTTAGTTTTGGGGAATGACATTTTTTTTTGTAATAAGGTCAAGGGGACCAAGTTTATGATGTAAATAACATTACTAGTTTAATTCAGGGGGTGGTCTTAATATTTACATTAGTATTTCAAGTGAATTAGTGTATTTTGGGTTTAAGTAAGGGGTAAATGGAAGTTCAACAATCAGATATTTTTAAATTCCCTTATGGACATTGAAAAGGTGGTAAAAATCATGTAAGAAAGTGGAAAAAACATTTGAACAGTTTTAGTAGATGAGATATGTGAAGAATCAAATAAGAAACACTATGATTTTTATGCTTTCCATATAAAATTTGTGTTTTTTCTGTTCTATACAAACCCGTATAGTCTCTACCCAATGCAAGGCTTACATAACTCAGTTGGAAATTGTGTTGGATTTCTTTTGAATCATATTAGAAGAGTTCTCAGTCAATAAGAAGGAAGATTAATTTGTTTTTATGAAAAGTGTTTTGGAGGTAGGGTTTCTTAGGGTTTGTGAATGAAATGGAGTTTTAGAGGCCATTCCACTATAATAAAGTGAAGCGGGTTGTGGAATGGGCCTGGTAGGATGTAGGTTTGAGTTTTATTTCATTTCTAGACACAATGGTAAGGAGGACAAAGTGTTAGTTCGAGTTTGAAGGTTTGCAATGTGTCTTGCCAATAGTGAAACCAATAGTTTTTGGAGGGGTCAGTAAGTTTATAGACTAATTGAGAGAAAGTAACACAATAAATGCTGATTTGGTGACTGGTTTTCAGTATGCATGTAGGTTTTGAGGTCAATGGAGTCAAGTTTGATGGACCTCCTTTGTAAAAGAGGCCTAATTAAGCCATGTTAAAGGAAGGACAATTTGGTGTGCATCAGTCCAAAACAACCCTATCCATGGTTTTGACATGTTAAATAACAGGTTAAAGGGTCCTCAAAAGTGTGCTTACAAAGAGAATAAAATATTTGTAGATGGAGATATAGTTGAATAAGTGTGTCACTAAGGCTACAAGGAAATTACTGGCCTAACTAAGGAAATCACCTTAGGAGTTGTTTGGTTCATTCCTAACCAGTTTGAAGTTGTTGATTGGAGTCTAATACCACTCTGTCTTCCATCGGGCTTCCAACCTTTGTAAACCATAAATTCCCTTTGTGATACCAACAAATCACACCAACTACTAAGCTATTTTTTCATATTCAAGACCTGACATCTAGAACATTGGGCTCATTTTCTGAGGATTTTTTACACGAAGTTACCTTTCAAGAGAGATAAAACACTTCTATTTGATTTATGTTGTGTAGTGAAAAATATTCATCAGCACCATCCTTCCTCACCTCAATTCCTTTGGTCACACTTCAAAACTAATACACCCACCAAAACCATCAATCTCAATTCCTTTGGTCACACATAAAAACCAATACACCCAACATCACACTCATTAATACTTCCAACCTCCTCCATTACTACTTATCTCATCTCTTTACCAAGAGTCCAGAAAGACCTCAAAGATGTGGTGAATGGATTGAATAATTATATCGATATCACATATTTTGTTCCCTTCCTTCTTCAAGATCTTGAAATAATTCAAATAGAATAGAAAGGGGGATCCTAGGTAACATGCAACTTGTATACTGATAAAGGAATTTATATACATATTTATCATTAATCTTGACCCAGAATTGGAATTCCATTTCACTTATTTTAATTCACTAATCAAAAGAAAAAAATTAAATTTAAAAAGTGATCAATTTTAAAGGGTAATTGGAACTTTAATCAAAGGATCAAAACCAAAATGAAACTGCAGTGACAAAGGATGTTAAAGGATCGATGAATCAAAGGATAAAGGATATTTCAACTATAGAGACCAAGGATAAAGGAATAAAATTTGGCCAAGTTTCCCAAGGCATCCAAATTTAACACTAGTATAGATGTTAATGTAAATTAATGTTAATGTAAATTAATGTAAATGGATGGGAAATAGAATTTAATTTTCCCTTTCAATTTTAACTTATAGATGTTATCCTCTTGAATGTATCTAAGGGGATCTCTACACACAAGTTATAGAAGAGGACAAGCAATTTTTACCAAAGTAATATTTTATCCAATAAATTGTATCTTAAAAAGTGGTTATAATATTTGTAAATGAAATATCATAATTTAGAGAAAAACATTTAAATTATTTTAATTTTATTTTGAGTCAACTTGTTTATTTAGATGTAAGTTGAATGAAGATGATAAATGTATCTTTTTATTTTACTAGATTTACCTAAATATTTAAATAAAATTATTGTTTTTATTAGAGGTGGTGATGCAAATATCAAGATGAATTACCAATAGTAAATGACTGATGATGATTTACGAGTGAAAATGATATGTAATTCATAAAATATTAAAGTGTAAGGTTACAAGAAATCAATCTATAACATGTTATTGTTCATACCTCAACCATTAGAAAGTGATTATACATTCAAATTCTAAGTTTAAAAGTAGAAAAACATGCACACAAGGAACAAACTGAATTGAATATCTATTTTTTATGTCAAAAAGCATAGACTAATTTTGTATGTACTTATAAAAATTTGGCATATATGCCAGCTCAATTTTTTTTTACAAAATGTGCCACATTTCATCTCAAGGTCTATACAATGTACATCCTGAATAGCTATGTCATCTCAATAAAATCCTAAACTTGAGGCAGATCACCAAAATGTAGCCTCTTCACGCCACTTGATGGATACGAAGTTGACTGCACAATAACAATTCAAAACACAAACTAGATGAATTAGTTGAAAAATAAATTAGTTAGAATACTAAATAGAAACTTATGTACTATATTTTATAACTTTCAAAGTGTTTATGGTGGAAAAATAGGCTTTCTATTAAGATGAATTATCAAGATGATGAACCACTAATTCTCACCATAAAACATATAATTATGTATATGATATGATGCAAATAATAATCATAAATCAATCCTAACTATTATAAAAACAATGAGGGAATTTTTGAGAGGCTAGAATGGTGTGTACCTTGCTACAAGAAGGGTGTTTTTAGGCCGCAAAGGACTCATTTTCCTTTATTGGCGAATGGGTCCTTGTTAGGGTTCTAACATTAAGATCTGAGTTATATTCTTCAAGATCCACACTCTCAACTCCTCGGTGATCAGCTCCCAAAAACTTGAAATAAATTCTATAACCTTTTTTTCATGTTCTTGTAATGTGGGTGACAACTTTGACAATTTTTCTTCAGTCTTGTTCTCTACTTGATTTTCAACCTAGAAACCTACAAACATGCATTCAAGAGGAGAAAAACTTGTTGATTGTTAGAGGACAGGAGTTTTCCTTAGTCAAACCCATTTTAGGTAATTAAACCTTGTGATAAAATAATGAAATTCAAGCATGAAACATGAAACAATGAAATGTTTCAATACCTTGGAGTTTTCTTCGAATGTAAATCTATAAACTAACATGAAGTGTCCATGAAAAATCTAGATCTTGATCTCAAATTAGATGTGAAACAATTCTTGGAAATGGATATTCAATGCTACATCAACAATCTTAGCTCAACAACATGCTTGAATGCATTATGCCTTTGACATGATGATATAAGCTTGAATTACTGCAATAAAACCTTGATAATCTTCCTTTTGCATGACTTTGAAGTGCTCTTGAAGTGATCTATAATGCTCTTGTGAATGTACTCTTGAATTCTCATAAAGATCTAGGATTGCTTAGATGAAACTATGTAAATTAACCTTGTATTTATACTAAATTAAGGATTAACCTTGAAATTCAAATTAACCAAGTTAGTTCATCAACTCTAGAATTGAAAATCATTAAAATCTTTCCAAGAACAAATTCAAAAAGGGGTGTCCTATATGAGGAGGACCTATTTGCCACCTTGGGTGAATGGGCCCTAGCACAAATTTCTAGGACCATGCTTTGGGGGATGAAGTAACATCAAAAACACATTTTAAATATGCTAAGAAAGGGGTGTCATATGTTAGGAGGATTCATTCGTCAGTAAAGGCGAATGGATCCTAGCACATATTTCAAGGACTCCAATTTTTTTAAGTTTAATGTCATGTATTATCATTAATGGGTGTCAAGATAGATCCTTGAAAAAGGCAATTAATAAGGCTTAGATTTGAATTAAAGGGGCTCGTTAGGCTCAATTAATTAATGAAACCCTAGATAAGTGTGAAAGTGTAATAAAACACTTTACAATACCCTAAATAAGGTACACATTAAGTACATTTTATCAAAAGGGCCTTAGATTCAATGTGAATGTGTACATCACATTACAACACTCAATCAAGGAATTATTAGGTTAATTAAATTATTAATTATTTCCAAATGCAAGAGAAAGGGATACTTTTTTTTGTGAATACAAAAAGTAACATCTAGTCACTATACTAAACTATAATTTCTCTAAAATATCAATTAAAGTAAAATTCAATTCTTGATTACCTCAAGCCTTTATTTTTTTCTTGATAAACACTCTACAAATGAGGGTCCCTTAGGAAGATTGGGAGTCCTATCATATCACAATGGTAGAGAATGCACATAGGTGAATGGTGGAATACACTATAAGAAGTAAAATAAAATTGATAAAAATAATATATAATTATTGACAAAGAAACATAAACTAAATATTTACTAGATATAAAAAAATCCATATACCATTAGTGATGCTTCTCCCATTGCTTGACAAGGATTCATCATGGATGCACAAAATGCAACTTCCTATATAAAAAATGACAAGAATGTAAGATTATAAATATGTGTTCATATAATCATAATACATTTGAAATTAGCATCTAAATCACTACAATAACTTCTATAAGTTCTAAATAGACTATTAACTCAATTAAAATTTAGTTCAATTATCTCGACTCTTTCTGATTTTGCTAAGAGTCGTTCTATGAATGAGAGTCCCTTAGGATGATCAAGTGTTCTAGTATAAGACATTGGAAAATGTGCCACATCATCTACATCTGGATTAGATTAAAAAAGTAAAATAAGATCAAGATATAAACTAGTATATTCAACTAATCACAATTTAAATGATATCTAATGACTCAAATGAGACTACTTCCTCACTAATTGCTTGATTCTTCAACCCTATGAAATACTTTTGGCCTTTATTTTCAATACAAATCATATTATTTTCCCAATTATGGTCAATGTTCATTGCTATCGACTAGCTCCAACCCAGTTGTCCACCATAGGCCTCCTTTTTCAGTGAGATGACTAAAAAATTTCACAAAAAGCATTTGTTTCAAATTCTTAGTGTAGGTTTTTATTTTCCATAGATATTATTGTATTTCCTACACATTTAATTTAGTTTTCTTAAGTAAATAGAGTGGGTCATTATCAAGGTAAAAGACATCTTCAATTAATATAATTCTCACCTATTTTTGGGCAATAGGAATCACATCTCTCATTGGTTGGTTTTTCCTCCTCTCTTCTATATGTGTACTCTTTGTCAGTGTAGTCATGTTAGAGTGAGAATTCTTTATGCTATTTTCTTGTTGTAGATCTATGTCTCTTGAGCATTTACATGTCTCTCGTATTGTTGGTAACTAACTTTTTTACACTTTTCAATTGCATCTTCAAATGATGTGGAGAACCAAAATGGTTCGATGAGAAATATATTGTCTTTAGGGTTTCATTCTTAGTACTCTGTATTCTAGGTGTGTGCAACATTTTGTGTAATCTAGATTGCATTTTTGGCTATTAAATTGAATCTAGGATCCTAAAAATAAGTCAGTTTTTGCTTTTATTTTGCTCAGATCAGAGACCTAAAAGCCATTTAACAACTGGGATTTTGCCTCTATTTGCATACTTGGGTTTGGCAGGTGGTTGTACTCTCATGGCATTTTTGGGCCAAACAAACAATGCCAATGAGTACGAAAGGCTTCAAAACCTATGGAACAACAGTCAAATCATCAAAATTGGAGTTGGGAGCACTTGAAGCAAAAAAAGGTTTACTTTCTAAGTCATATAATGTAATATCCCCCTCTAGAATATTTTAACCAAACTTAATTTTCATAGTTTTTACTTTGTAGGCTTTATGTCAAACAGTTGTCATGTGACTACTCAGAACTTATTTACAGTTGTCCCCAAAATATGATCATTGTTTATGCAATGCATTTACAAAATATATCTCACACAAATACACATTATAGGATAATGCAATCTCTATTATTGTGGCATATGAAATTACTCCAACAATTACATACAGCTGATAAAATAATTTAATGGTTTAACAATCTTCAGTATTTACCAGCAAATATGAAATACAATAAAACCGTGTTGACCTAGAATGAATAAAAAAAATTCCCTTCTCAAAGTCTTTCCAATACAAATATTTCCTTAGCAAAATACGACGCCCAAGCTTGATGGTATGGCTGGTGCAAGGTGTATGGACTCCTTGGTGAGCATGGTATGGTAGACTAAGAGTATCGAATGGCTCCAAAAAGACAATGCCAATTCCTTTGACCGGTCCTCCTTTACACGTTACCCAAAAGACCCCAAAATGAGTACGACAACCTTATTTCATATTTGCGATTCTTTTAGGAGGTACAGCTCATGTAATGGTACAACGCTTGAGGAAAATACATCGGCCAGTAGAAATAATATTTTAATATGCCACGAATTCTTAAGGAATGCAGCGCTTTAAGGCATCATAGTGGATGGTCCACTCAAGTCAACTCTCTCATCAATATTAATATTGCACATCCAATGAACTGAAACTATACAGCCGAGCAGTAGGAAAAATAATATTAATCTCAGACCTTCAAACTTATTGAAATTTCCCCATTTGAAATTTGTCTTTGAAGGAGACTTCACAAATTTCGTTATCAAAATCATTGTGAGAATTCACGCATGACTCTGAAATTTATCATAAACTCTTGAAATTTGTCTTGGTAGAAGACTTCTCAAATTTTCCATATTGTGCAGTTGATCATTGAATTTCAATTGTGAATCTTGAATGAATCTGCCCTTCGATGGAATTGAGTTTTCGTTCAATCCATCCTGAAACTTGAGGGTTTTCGGCCTCCACTCCCGAGAAAGCCAAGCTCTCCAAAATTCCAAAATTCTTCAAAAATAATATTTCAATTGATACAAGCCACCATTTGTAGCGGAGTTGGTTGGGGCTTGGGGTTTGCATCCTTTGAGGTCACAGGTTCGACTCCGCTTCATAGTGGGAAAGGTGAGGGTCAGTAAATAGTGTGCTAGTTCTTGCTCTGCTGACTCGGGGTATAGGAATGGACTTTGCCATAAAGATTTTACTCCGCTGATCCGGGGTATAGGAATTGACTTTGCCCCTAACCTCCTTGAGGTTAGATAAAATTTTTTTGAATTTAACATTAACGATTACTAGATGACTTTTGCAATGGCTCCCATTCCCACTCCGTCCAACGACTCATTCTCAACGGCTCCCTGCAACCTTCACCCTCCATGGCTAAATCGTCCATCTATTTTGGTTGGTAGTGTGCATGCAACAACGCCTAACAGGGGCATCTCACGCTCACCAGGGTTTCCTTCTACCCAAAAAGAATCGTGCTCGCTAGGGTTTTAGGCCACTTCAGAGGGCATTTTTGAAGGATTCCCTCTTCCATGACTGCCTTCAAGTTGGTGCCATTCGAAGCTTAAAGGGTGTGAGAGTGAAGGCCCGACTGTTCTCTCTTCCCCTTCGAATGCTTTAGTGGCCCCCTGCATCAATCTACGACCATCTTGGAGATTCTTCCCCTCATCTGTGGTGCCTAAACTTGCTGGTTTGTTGGGAAAATCAGCTTCTGCTCAACGATCCTCTTCTACGGTATTGGTGCCTTCCACAAATGAAGTAGGGTCAGATTCTTCTAAGCTTCTTCACATTAATCGCAATATTTCTTTGCATGAAAAGTGTTACTCAGAATCTGGAGTCGCCATTGAAAGCTCTGATGCCTTTTTCAAATCAAAGGTATGCACAAATTCTCAGGTGCCTCCTGTATCGTTTAATGCTTCTGATTCAAGAGGATGCATGGGTCTAGGATTTGAAGCCCTCAAATGTGCAGAGGCATCCCTTGGTTTGGAGTTTGGGGATGAAGTACTGCAAGAAGAAAAATATTTCTCTTCTCATGCTTTAATATGTCATTTTCATCAATTCCGTTTCAGATTTGAACACCTGGATAAAGGAAAACTAGCTCCCCTTATTGCAAAATGCTCCAAATTTTTTTCTCAATGCTCAGGGCTTTTTCATTGCAGCTTTTGATTCCACCAAAGATAGGAACTCCATTTTATTTGATCACCATTGGTCTTGGAATCAACACTATCTTTTTCTTAAACCTTGGCACCTAACCTTCAACCCTTCTTTTGAATCTTTCAACATCCAGTCTGGGTTCGGCTTCCAAATCTTTCGATTCAATTTTGGATCCATTCTTGTTTCAAATCTATTGGTAATTCTTTAGGCTCTTTCTTGGTTGTAGATAAGAAAGCTACAAATTTTTCTCATACTAATTTCGCTCGAATTTTAGTGCACTTGGATCTCTTCAAGGAACTGCCCGCTAATATAATCCTAAATGTTGTTGGTTGTTTTTGGACTCAACTGTTGGATTATGAAGGTCTTCCCTTCCAGTGTAGGAGATGTTTTGAAACAGGTCATATGGTTGCAGCATGTCACATAAAAAATAAATTAGTTAAAAAACAACCTTCATGGTGGAAAGATGTCCTCTCAAAGCCCCCTCCAACTGGAGAGAAAGTAATTGATTCTTCTACTTCATTAGCATCTCTTTCAGTAAAATCGGATGTGAAGGATGTCACCTTTCAGCAAGATCAGAAAAAGTCCTCTCCACTTGGGCTGAAATCTGCTTCATCCGTGGCTCCAACAACAAAATTTGGTGTAAAGCTTATCACTCTTCCACAAGATCAGAAATCAAACAAGCCCGGGGCTCATGAGAAAGGTGTGGAACAAAAGAATCATGTAGAGGATTGGAATCTGGACATTCCATCAAGTAAAACTTCATCTTCGGAGATGGATTCTATGGACAACCATTGGACACTTGTGAAGAAATGAAAGAAACCTTATTTCAAATTGTCTATGGCATTTGACTTTTGCTCCCCTATTCACATTGAAGGGGATTAGTTTGTAGCCTTTATGGCACTTGCTTTGTTTACTACCAGATGAAATTACTTGGCTTCTCTTTTGTATTTTCTTTTATATATTATATATAGGCATTACGCCTTTTGCCTAAAAAAAATTAAACATTTCAATTGATACAATGAATTCCTTTTTGCCATCTTTTATAGTCGAATATTTTAATATTAAGTATCTGCCATTATAAAATAACTTTATTTAATATTTGAGCATATTATTTAATAAAGTTATTTTAACATTTTATTAATTAATTAAATATAAATGTCCATAATTATTAATTTAAATCAATTTAATATTTAATTAATTAAATCAATTTAGTGACAATGGAAATCGGGGAAATTACAAACAACTATACAAGTCCATATAGAGTGCAAAGTACTATTTTTTTTTTTTTTATGTTTCAAAAATGAATAATGAAATAAGGCTAGTGGCCTTTTGAGAGCTTGCTACTTCAAAGGAGTCTACAAGATCCTTAGGGGCTTGGTCTGAACTAACCCTACAAGCCCAGTTATGGTCTTTGGTAGGTTGTTGTAGCTCCCTCTAATATGTTGCTCTTGTGTCCATCTCTACTCTATTAAAAGGAAGTAGACGTATGAAATACACTTCCTACACTAGTTGATGATCAGAGGAGCTATGTGCAAAAATTAAAATAATTATACAATTGCAATAAAATTTTTGGATATTCCATTATTTATTCGTATTGTTTGTTTGATTCATAGCAGCAAAAATCTTTTGGGGAAAAAATCGGTAAACCAAAAGTATAAGATTTAAAAAAAAAAGGAAAAAAATTGTAGAACAAGAGATAAAAACTTTTTTTTTTTAAAATTGAAAGACATTTCCATAGCATAGAAATGTAGAGAGCAAATAAAATAAAGAGTTTAACAAATGAATTGTAGAAAATAGATTTTTGTAGTTTATATTCAGATCACTGATTACATTGCATTGCACATCTTTCAAACTCAAAGCATTACTTCACATTGCATAACTAATAACTAGATGCTGATGGATGACAAAATTTCAACTACAATATAGATTTTTACAAAGTCAAACTAAGCAGTTATGCAATTGCTTCACATCGCATAACAAATAACTAGGAGCAGCTGCCAATTGCATTTGCTTGTCATTGCATTCCATGAGATCACATTTCTTTGAGGCATTTTTACAAACAGTTCATTGCCTTGTCTATGCTACAACATTTTTCATATGTCTACCAAAGCATTTTATCAAACAGTTCTCTGCCTTGCTGCTATGGCTAAAAGCCTAAAACAGGTGCTTTCGAACAAGCTATGGATGCTTGGAAAAAATCTACCAAAGCATAATAGTAAGCAATAGAATAGACAAGGAAGCAAACTATTTGAAAAAATGCCTCAAAGAAATGTGGTCTCATGGTGATGGAATGCCATGGCAAGCCATAAGAATGTCGCAAAACAAAAGAAAGTCATGTTGAATCAAAACCAAGCACATATCAAAAGAATAAGAAGAATAATTTCAGAAAATTTGTTCCACAAAGGCAAGCACATATGACTAAGTACCATCATCCTTTCATTGGTTGTTATTTCACATGCAATCATTTTAGTCATAAGGCAATAAACTGTAGGTATCATATAAGAATTTTTTGTTGGAACAGGGTTAAGAATACCTCTAGTGTTGATAAAAGGAGTTACAATTCTTTTGCACCTCTACTTTACAATGTTGAATGCTTTAAATGTAATAACTATGGGCACACAACATGATTTTGTAGAACTATTTTTGTAGATCCCACAAAGCTACAAAATTCTCGTTGCCTTTTTGTAAATAAATTTTTATTATACCCTAGCGTCTTGGTGACCTATTTTTATTGTTCCTATAAAGGAAGTCATTGCTCCAAAATAAATGTGGAGTATTGTGATCTCTCTTTACTTCAAAATGCCTTCCCTTTAGATATTAGCACCATTATTTGACTATGTGAATGATTTGTAACATTTCTTTCCCATATGTGACCAAGTTCTTTCCTTCAAGTCATCGACTCTCAAATGCCAAGGGACGCCCTTTGCATCAATACTACCGCATTACAATATCCAAAAGCATTGCATTCTACCCTAAATTTCTTAAAGAAGTATGGTGTAGCTAGCACAAGAGTGCGAATAAGAGCTTTTAGTTGCTGAAATGCTTGGATGGCTAGCTCTGACCATGAAAAGAATCCTTCTTCAAGAGTGTTAAGTGTCCTGCTATGCGAGCATAGTTACCAAAAATTCTTCCATAGTATCATATTAGACCCCAGCATCCTCTATAACCTTTGGTATTTTTAGGTTTTTTCCACTCTTACGTTGTTGCAATATTCTTAGAGTCCACCTTAACACCTTCTTGTGACACCACATGTCCTAAGTATTCCATTTATTTCACCCTAAAAATACACTTGAATTTTTTTTGCATAGACTTGATTATCTTTAAATAGTTTTAATATCTTCTCATGTGGCAAAATTTCTTCCCATGTTGTACTATAGATGAGGATGTTATCAAAGAATACCAGCATAAATTTCCAAAAAAATGGGCAAAACACTAGATTTTTAAGGCTTTGAACAGCTGATAGAGAACTAGTGAGACCAAATAACATAATTAGGAATTCATAATAACCCTCATGTGTTCTAAAGGAAGCCTTACATACATCCTTCTCATTTAGTCAAATTTGATGAAAAATAAGAATTGGGAGAGCCTTACATACATACAACCTATGACGCATTGAGAGAACCTTTCTCTTCCTTATTTATAGGCATAATTATGTAAGGATACACCCCTCTATCCTAATTAGGTGCACCTAAGGGAATAACTAGAACACAAATTAAAATATTAGGGTTAAGAATGCCACAAGTGCTTAACCTTATTACACTTCAAAAAATAGAATATTAGAGGCATAACAACAAAGGTAAATTGGCCCTAGTAGTAACAGATATTGCCAATTCCCCACACAATGTTTCCCCTAAAAGGTTATTGTAAGAACCCTTGCTAGTTCTGCCTCGAAAACTCAGCTTAAATGGATTGACATTTCATCAAATGGTTGGCATGCAAAGTCCGAGTTCTGATTCTCTGAGTGTTTATGTGTTTTTCCCCTTTTTGATGTTTGTTTCTTTGAGTTTCATTGCATGTTTTCATTGCCAAATCAGAGAGGAAAGCATAGAAATGAAAGAGAATATTGCATAAATGAAAGACAACAATTGCAACTCAATAGAACCCCTTTATTACAACCGTATCAGGTCTGATTACAAGTTTCAGAGGACTGATATAAATTATATCGGTCTATAACAGCAATCTAAAAACCTTTATTGATAATCTTAAATACATACACTGCAAGTAAATATCTTTAATATTGATAATCTTCTTGAAAGCCTTGACAAATAAGCATACCCGGAATACAAGAAGGAAAATAATATCAAACTGGAGTTGCTACCAGCAATTGAATATGATTGATGAAAGCTCAATCTGCTGCGCACAAACACTTCTCCACCTCGAAAATCTTATCAAACCAGCAAGCTAACAAAAAGAAAACTTTGTGAGGGTGAAGAAAACTTTGTGAGGGTGGAAGGACAATAGAAAACAAGAAAGATTATGAAGAGATGATACGGAACAAAAAAGAAAAATATGTGAGCACAAGAAGGCTGGAGCTGATTGCCCTTGGGAAGAACAACCCCAAGAAATTTTGGAAGGAGCTACAACAAAAAAGAAAACAAGTGGAAAACAATATCACAAGTTCTCAATGGTTGGAATATGCAAAATTATTGTATGAGCGGGAACAAGATAAACATAGACCTCCAACAATCAAAGCTACCATTGAACTTTTCACCATTGAAGATATCAATCAAGGCATAAAAAGGTTGGTTGGAGGAAAAACACATGATATTGATGGGCTGCAAGCAGAATTCTTAAAATGGGATATTGAGGTCCTTGCACCTTGCATCAAGGGCATCTTCAACAGGGTTATTCAAGCGGGCTTTCCGAAAGGGTGGACAACTAGTGTTGTTATTCCCTTATACAAAAGTGGGGACACCAATAATCCATCAAACTACCGCACTATTATGATTAACCCACTTCTTGGAAAAAAATTTGGAAGCATGATTGAGCGCAAAATTAATAGTTGGATTGAGAAAGAGGGCAAGAGAGCAGAGGGTCAGGCTAGTTTTAGACCAAAACATTCCACTATTGATCACGGTATTACTCTTAGATTTTTGATTGAAAAAATATGGAATGTACAAGGGGAGGAGGCCTTTTGCTGCTTTGTAGACTTTAAAAAAACCTTTGACACAGTGCCACAGAACAAGTTGTGGAATAGAATGGAGGAATTGGGAGTACCAAAGGTGCTTAGAGCAGCTGTTCATAGGCTGTATGAATAGGTCAGGGCTAAAATCAGAACCAATGAAGGTATGTTCGAGTGCTTTGGCTGCAATATTGGTGTCAAGCAAGGCTGCCCACTTTCCCCAACATTATTTGGGCTTTACATTGACAAATTGGAAGAGTGGATAGACAAAGTTGGTGGGGAAGGTATTCAACTGGCCAATTATGTAATAAAATTGCTCTTGTATGCTGATGATCTCATTCTGATTGCTAAAACAGCTCATGAACTAAGAAAACATTTGAAAGCTCTTGAATCCTTTTGTAAGGAAGTTGGGATGCAAGTGAATACTAGCAAAACTAAAATAATGATCTCTCTGCAAAGGAAAAAGCAACAAATTAGCTTTATCTTTGAAGGCAACCGCTGGAAATTGTGGATGAATACAAATACTTTGGGCTAGATTTTCACTACAAGCTTAGTTGGGAAACTTGTAGAGCAAAGAGAATCCAAGGGGGTTGGAAAACACTTTACTCTCTGCAGAATAGGTGTAGAAATGTTGAATTATGGGACTGGAAAACCAAGAGAACGTTGTTTGGCTTACTTGTGACCCTGGTGGTTCTATATGAGTGTGAAATTTGGGGCAGCAACATGTCAGATCAGAAATGGAGGCAAGTGGAAAGAATTCAAAAACATCTAATTGCTAGCAGCCTTAAACTCAAAACTGCAATACCTTATGAGATTTTATTGGCGAAGACAAACACCTTCCCCTTGGAAGCTTCAGTGATGATTTGGGTACTAAGTTACCTACAAAAGGTCCAAAATATGGAGAACCATCATTGGCCTAAGCTAATTGTAGAAGAGGAGTTGGATAGAAGAAAAAATACATGGATGAAACAAAACAAAAAATGGATGGAAAAGTGGGGTGTGAATATGCATGATTGTCCAAGTACAAATTGAGAAATAAAAAAATATGGAAGCAAAAATTCAAAGATGTTATATGGACAAAACAACCAGGGTGAAAAAAAGATTACATATCAAAGAGTTTAATCCCAAGGGGGACCATTAAGAAAAGGCCTATATAGGAGCGGATATTAAATGGAGAGCAAAGATGTTGATAGCTCAGCTTCGTACTACCTCATATCGTCTTAGATGTGAGATGGGCAGATGGATGGTTCCTAAAGAAGAGTGGGAAAAAAGAATATGTCAATTTTTTGACATGGGATTAGTGGAGACAGAATGGCGCTTTGTTATGGAGTGCTCAACGTATAAAGATATTCAAGCCAGTTATAAGGACACCTTACAAGTTGATAACTTAAATACCTTGTTTGAGGAGGAAAGGTTGGTCAAATCGGCAAACTACATCATCAAAATTCACTGTCGTAGGGCTGACCTCGAGTGAAGATCCCAAACTGTTTAGGGTCTTTTCTTTTTGTTGGCGGTCTTTTGCTGTTCCTGGGTCCCATAGGCTGTTGTGGCCTTGTGGACATTATTAAAAAATTTCATTTCAACCCTTTTATATATGTAGCCGCCCTAGACCAAGGTGAAATAGCATAATAAGGCAAGGCGTTTCCAGCTCCAAGTTTACACGCCTAGGGTATGATGCTATACGTCTGGGACTGTAGATGGTACAACCTTGTGATGCCAGATAAATGATGTAAAGATGCACCCTTAATGATGTTTGATCTTCTCACCAAGAAATCTGCTCTTCAATTCCTTCTAGCTGCTCAAAGAACTCAAATAATGTTTCACTATTAAGCCCAAACTTGACCTCTGGATGAAGCCAATAGTTAGCAATCTTCAGCTGATAGTTTCACAACCTCAGAATGCTGATACAATGAAGAAGATATGCCCTCCAATGCTGAATATGAAAAAACCCTAGGGTTCCTTCTCCAAGAGAAGAGTATCTCCAAATGCACAAGTATTAAAATGATCGAATGAATGAATAACAATGAAGCTTCAACTCTCTTATATCCCCTTCTCCAAAAAGGCATGATTTCCCAAGAAGGATTTTCTCATTAAAACATGTAATAATTCATCTACCTTTGAAGATGTTTTAATTTCTTCTCTCTAGGCGCACTTCCCAAGGTACACAATATTTGACTTAATAATATTAAAGTGGCCCCATTGTTATAAGTCAATTAAATTAATAATGTGTAATTTTTAATAATTAAATATTATTAAAGTCTTAACTTTAATAATATTTAAAAATAACATTACTCCCTCAATACACATCAATTTTTGACTCTGTCTGCACTTGAAGATCAATAATTGAGGTAACCACGCATCCAAGTGCCCTGCTAAAGATAGTAACACTGGACTCCATAACCAGGTGACTTACTATAAATAGTAAGTGTGCACAACTGAGCCCTGAAACACCAAATGGAGGCCGAACTTGAACCACCCAAAGCTTTGGAGAAGAAAACACTCTGCTATCTGCCAATCAAGACCCTGTAACCATCAGAATTAGCCTATGAGAGTTAGTTAATAGGCTAAACCACCAAGAACAGGAACGAGCCAAAAAGGGGACATTACAGTTATTCAAGAATGAGTGATAGAAAGAAGATGAAAGACATGATGTCAAAATGATAAGATGGTGCACTTAGCAGGAGGACCCTACAACTTGGCATAAAAGTAAAAGTTTACAAGTTAGAAGCCCAAAAGAACTAGAGTATGTTGCATAGTCGTTCATGAACCAATGTGAGTAAAGGGAGAATGATGAGAAAAGTACTTGGCGCTTAAGTAATACACCATGAATAAACTATTAAAATGATGTTTTTTGTATCACCATAGAATGCCAAGCATTCTCATACCCTTCTAGTCAATCCTAGGCAAAAATCCAAAGAAAGATATAGTGCAATGTGAGGATGAAATGATGGTCAAACCACACTAGGAGACCTTGAGCTTGTTGGGAATAGGTGTCTCAATCTTGCATTTCTAATGTTCATTTTAATGTATTTTATATGCATTCACTATTATGTATTTTATTGATTTTTTATTCTTGTGGGAGAGTTGGTGTCCCATTTGGAGGCTTACTGGATTTTTTCTTTGCTAGTGTTTTGTTCTCCCATGAGGAGGTAGGTGTCCCAATTTGAGGTGGCATGGTTTGGCCATGTGTCAACATATTGTTTTGTGTGTAAGTTCATCATGAAGGAAGTTATATATAATAGATTCTATGGTGCATAAGGGCATGCAAGAAAAATGTTACATCAAAATATTCACTAGCATTATGACAGTGATAGACACTTGTCATGGAGCATCTTTTGAATTTCTAAATAAGGATAAATTGAGGCATCCAAGTTTGGGTAGACAAATTTGGTAGAGTATGACAATGTAAGAAGTGTAAGGAATATGCCAAAATAGCTAGGAAGACCATGAACAACGAGGGGTATTAGAATTTTAACCCATGCATTTGGGTGCCCTACCTCTCATGAGTTTGCAAATGGTTTCTATTTTGTACATCTATTTATTAGTGCTTGGAATTGTAGTTTGTATGGATTAGTTGCATGCATTGTTATGTTGTCAAATTTACTCCAAATTTTTATGTCTATGATACTCCATGCAAAGGCTTGCTCTACAAGTCTACTATAATCCATTGGTTTACTAAATAATACATTGGGTTTCTTTGGAGTGTAAATTTTTTCTCCCAAAAGGCTTTTCTTCATGTACGCCTTGTGTTATGGTATATTGTTTATTTTATGTTCATATGTGTTTCTACTTTCCATAATTGTAAAGATTAAAATTTGCACATTACTCTCCTCATTAGGTTGATATAGGAAGCATTTTTGCCTATCTTGCTTCAATTCACTTAGTATGAGAACTTGATCACCTTTGATCTTAGTTGTTGGGTAGATGCATCCTATACTAATCCTTGATTTAGAGGGAGTTGAGAATTTTTTTTATCTTATTGCAAGAAGATATGGCAAGCATTTCAAGAATTAAAATGGAGAAGTTTAATGGCAATTATTTTGAGTTGTGGAAACTTAAAATAGAGGATATGCTTGTGGACAAAGATTTATGGGCTGCAATATCTGGTACCAAGCCATTAGGTATGAAAGAAGAAGAGTAGGACTTGATGGAAAAATAGGCTAAGGGTCTTGTGAGACTTAATTTGGTGGATTTAGTTTTATTAAATGTTCTTGAAGAGACTAGCACAAAAAGTATATGGAAAAAGCTTGGTTAAATTTATTAGGATAGGTCCCTGGTAGATAAGTTATTCTTGAGAAAAAAGCTATATTCTCTTAAAATGGAGGATGATGGATCTATAATAAATCATTTGAATCAATTCAATATGATAGTTGCCCAATTGATTTTTGTTGGAGTTAAAATGGAGGAGGATCATTGCATGACTCTACTATGTTCTTTGATCATTCATTTGATGACCCTGTGATGCCCAATGAGAGCATTAGCACCAAGTTCAAGATGGATGAGGTGGATGCATCATTACTTTCTAAAGATATGTGAAGACCTCTAAAATGGCTAAGGAGGCCCTTACAATTCATGGGAGATCCATAGAAAAAGGAAAGAAAAAGAAAGAAAAGAAAGATAATTCAAGATCCAAATCTAGTGGGAGATCTAATCTCTTGGTATGTCCAAGGCATTACGTTGAAAATATAGCAAACTTGGTCATAAAATACAACTATAATAAAGAAAAAACTACGAATAGAGCTAAAAAGGCTCATTTTGGAACGAGATGCTAAGATAAATGCCAAAGGTGATAAGAATGCGTGGGATAAAGTGAAATCGAAATTGAATTCTGGACTGAATAATAAGAGAAAAGAGAGGTTTCTAACACAAGAAACCAAGAAGAACCCAAAAGAACCGAAGAAAGAAAAAGACCCAAAAATACAACGCCTGAAGGAGAGAGAACGCCTTGAAAGAGAAGGCAAAAGACTGGAAAAACTCAAAAAAGATACTAATACTAAGCAAGTAGATACACCAAAGAAAAAAATAGAGAAATTGCGGTATCCAGAAATGGCGAAAAATTTTCTTGTTTGGAAAAGAAAATACAAGCTCGAAAAAATGCCACTAGCTACTTGGCATACTAAGAGCAGAAATGCGGTTCGTTTCTTAGATCAAAAGAAATTAGGCAACCAGGCCGCTGTAGCCGAACTCGTTCTACCATATTTGGAGAATGGTGCGACATAAATGGATTATGCTTCCATCTATTTGGATATTTTGTTTCTATTTTTTTACCATAATTGAGTTAGAGTCATCTAAATCCTCCAATGTAATACTTATATGACAAGTAGGTTTCTGTATTGGATAACCGCGTCCCCGAGCTCTAGGTCGAAATCTTTGAAAAATAGGACCTTCATTCACTTCAGCCACAAGGACAAATAAAGAGCCCTTATCTATATTCATATTGTGATATGCATTTGCGGCTGCAGAACGAAGTACTTTTAAATTAGGCTCAATAATACTTTTAAATTAGTCGCTATTTCTGGTCCTGGGTTATCAATAATAAGTTTTCATTAGAATTAGGCTATTTGATTGATCCACTTACTTCCATTATGTTAGTTTTAAAAAGTGCCAGAAGGAATCTCTTGTAGTCCTAAACTCACTACAACACACAGAATATGCCAATTGGCTGAACAACACAGTCTCCAATATCTATTGAGTCCCCTAACCAAACAACATTAGCCTACAAGAACTCGAAGAATAGACTATCTCCAACGGTCAATTGCTTAGGAAGGGGACATTACATTGCACCACCTTGCTAGTACCTTAGCTACCTTCTTATTTCCATATTCAAGGCTAGGGGTTGTCTTCAAGAAGGTATAACCATGCTTCATCAACAAACTATGGAGGGTTTAGGGCGAACTAACAAGAGTGTATAAGCTCTCCTACACTTCAAGTTTAGCTTAGACTCAAGAGGGTATTCTTAGAGGTGTCTTTAATAGGTGTTTGAATCAATTAAAATGAATAATCAATAGAAAAAATAGTAGTTATACTCAAATGCACTCTTGACCCCTATATTTGTCATTAAGTCAAGGTTAACTAGCTGCAATACCTCTTTTATAGATGATATGATACTTTGCACATATATAGTTGATATGATACTTGTAGCAATACAATTCCTTGAGATTGTTTCATTTAACATTTCATAGATATTTGCAAAGTACAAACATGTTTGAAATGATTCACATAAGATTTAGCAGTTATGGTGTTCTTGAGATTTATCCCTAATTTGCATTGTTAAACCATAAGCAACATGCATTAGTACTACTCTACTTCCTACTAGTAATGGGAACTGATTTTGTTGATTTTAATATATATGGGAATTCAAAGTCTTCAAAACTGGTTCTTTATTGGATCACAAAATCACATTAATCAATTAAAACCAGCAAACAAAAAGTTACAGCAGAGGCATGATAAACAACAACTACATTTACTTAATAATCCTTCTTCAAACTGGCAAATATTCACCTATAACAAGAAATAGACCATTACAAACAACAAATTGCCATGTATTAAGGTGCTGCAACACCTGTCAAACTCTAGTTATAGTCGCATCAGCAAATTGTGTTCGATTTATAATGTCCTCATAGAAAAAGATCACATCCTCTCAAAAATAGTGATGAGATTGCCTTAATTTTCAATACAATAGGTACCTCTTTTCCTATTCCTTTAAAAATTGGTGAGTTTTATCACTATTGATCTCATCACTGACGCGCATAAGTAAATTGATTGACCATTAGAATATTTTTTATTTTGGATCCCAAAATTCTTGTTGATGAGAGGAATCACAAATTCAGTTTATTTTTTTTAATATATTTTACAATAAGTTGTCATCAAAGAAAATTTCAAGATCATATTTTCCTATATACACCTCCATAATTAAAATAATATGAATGTACAAATATAACAAGGGTTACATGTAGATTTTTCCCTTGGTACAATATGGACTTTGGTTCTCCAAAGCTTTATCATTATAAGAAACTTCATATTATGGCACCTCAATTTACATAGGGAGTGTCTTCAGTTCAAGCCTAAGTTATGTAAAAATGTACGATAGATGTGTAAATTTTCCCTTGTATCCAATATAATTTGATCCTAAGTTTCTTAATCATGATATAAAAAGTTTTTATTGGTAATTTTAGTTTTGGATACACAACTATTTGAACAATGAAGCCATTTGTATAATATTCTTACCATGGAATGAATCAAACAGCTAATGACCTTATCCATATCCTTGAGGAAAGAAAGTAATACATAATATATTCATTTTATAGTTCCCTCTCACCAAAACGACATCATTTTTACAAGATTGTGCTTTGTTACTATATCATATAAGGTATTTTCTTAAACGTGGACCAATGCTAACAGGTCTATAAAAAAATTACTCACATTTTCCTACCGGCTACATTCAGCCATGAAGGGAGTGGTCCCGTTAAATAATTGCTACCAAGAAACCTGAAATGTAAATGCATTTTTCACAAGAAAAAATTCATTATAATGTTCTTGTACGACTAAAGCATACTTTACAAAGACCTTATTTTGAAATAATTTTCATTTACGCATTACTTACAAGTACTTTAAAGAGCTCAAATTTCTCAAGGAATCTGGTATTTGTCCTCTCAAATTGTTAAAGCTCAAATCCCTGTTAAATATTTTACAATCGAAAGCATTTCAGTTTATCATCCAAGTGTTCTGGCAAAATATATACTATATCTCAAGAAATCCATCACATACATTTTAGAGCAAGCATATACACAAGCATTTGCATTTTATTCTTTTTATTTTTTTAATTTATTTCATTCCATTTCAAACCCATTTTAATTAAACAATACAGAAGTATTCTAGACATTAAGATACCAAGTACCCAATAAGTGTTTCTATTTATTGTGCTAATGTAATGCAATCAATGTACCAAGAATCCTTCAAAAATTCTCAATCATTAAGTTCATATTTACATTAGTGACACAAGGTCTTGGTTACTCTTGCCAATATAAATGGCATGCACAAGACCTGCACCAGTTCATTCAATTTCATAAAACATGCTTCTCTTTGCAAAATATGAATACTGAGAAACATTGTGACCACTTGGTCAAAATTGTTCAAATAGCATGTGTCACAAAAAATAAACCTTTCTAACTGCAGTCCTCTCTTATTTACAGATCCCGTTATGGCAAATCCATAAGAAATCAGTAGGATCAGTTTTGTCAAATTAACTATTTTTCGAATAAGGAACTATTATCCTAAGGGGTCCAATGTTTTCAAATTGACTATTTTTCAAAAAAAAAATCGTTATCCTTTGGTGGGTGGGAGAGCAAGGAGCACGGGGCAAGGGATTGATACAAAATTGCTTCATGCTCATAATATTTCCATTGTACCTAACAACTTTATCTTGTACTCAAATTTCTAACACCCCCTCTCTGATCCATGCACTATTATACCATGCAATAGAAACATTCAGAAAAACAACATAACATCCTAACAAATGCATAATTGATCCATTAAGGAGACTATGAACTTTATGCTCTCTCTTGAAAAATAAAACATATATAGGATCTTGCTAGCAGAAAATTTATTCTATAGATTTAACAACATGAAACAACAAATTAAGTCTCTCATGTTTGTCTTAAATAACAAAGCCTTTCCTACAAAGGTTCAAGCATCAAAGCCAAGCAAAGAATTTATGTATGAGTAATACACAACCAAAGAGGTATGTGACAGTTCCTAAATATGTACTTGTAACTAATGACATAGAATGCCACATTTTTGTTTCTAAGTAAGTGAATCATTCATATAGGGTACAAAATCAGGGCTATACTTAAAGAGTTGTGACATATGTGAATCTTCCCTCATATTTTGGATGCACGAAAGTGCCCTACCTAGTTGATCAATCAAACCACTTAGGGGACATGGCCCATTGCCAATTCCTAAGCCTTGTGACAAACTAACTGAAATATCCCCTCTCCAAATGGATATTTTCTTTTCTGATTTTGCCTGTCTTTGTTTTGATGAATGTTTTGTGTTTTTAAAGAAATTGCTAGATAATGCATAAAATTGCAGAACAAAGAAATATTGAAGCACAAATATATTATTATATCAGACTTATTAACGCCATGAAATTACATTGGAAGCATTCATACCCGGATGACAACTTCTGATCTTGATAACTTTGTAAAACTTTGAAAGATGATCTCTAGTAAACTGATGAAGCTCTGTGATAACCTTTGAAATAAGATTCTCTCAGAATGCCCTTGGGTGATCTTCCACACTTGTAGATATTGTTCTCTCTGAGGGGTTTTGACCTCAAGAAAGCCCAAATCTTCAAACTATCAGCAAACCCTTGTTGAAGCTCTTCTCCAATTTTCTCTAGTCAAGAATAATAATCTAGAATCCTCCAAAATGACCTTCAAATGCCCATTTATAGTATTCAATTTGCATTTGACTTCATCTCATTTAATATACTTTAATTTCATTTTCTTTTCCCTCCTTTTTGGTGCACAACTTTATAATATAAAGTATACTTTAATAATCACTTATATCCTTTTAATATAAAGTCCCCTTTAAATATACTTTAATAATGCATAGAGTTAAATTATTTAATTTAACTTTATTGTTTGGTGTTATTAATACTTAATGCATAAGACCAATATTACCAATATAACTCCAGGATATAATTATGCCACCATGCCAGATATAGTAACTCTGCCAACTGACCATACCAGTGACTTACTATAAACAGTTAGTATGCATCAAAGTCTCCTAAATGGCCTCTGAAAGGCGTACCACCAATAAATTGGGATGAAGAGCTGAAAATAGTGAAATTAGCACCAAAAGGGTCTGTTGTCGAACCAAAGATTACCCTCTAAAGGGTCTCCTGAACACTCTATTAGCCTACGATGACTAGTTGGTAGAATAACTGTTGCGCCTGACCACTGCCTAGGAGAAGGGGGCATTACACTAACCTTCATTTGTAGTATACATTGGAGACCATATATGGCGAACCAATAATATTAATACCCTCCCTAAAACTTGAATTCTAGATTTTATAACACCAAAAGAAAGTCTCAATATTTCAAACACTTCTTTTAAAAATGCCTTCGTGAAAATACTTGTAAATTGCTCATCTAATCAACAAAACTTAAGATTGACTTATGTTGGAGAAGCCAAGATCTGAAAGCAACATCAAGATAGTCTTTCACAAGTGAAAAATAAAGCACAATAGTATGTCTATCGTATAAAATGAAAGAATGTAAATGTACAATGAGATCCTTGCATATGTAGGCAAGGAGGAGGAGGTAGGAAGGTAGCAGTAAATGGCTACAACACATGTTTTCTCATATGACAAGTGTGAGAGCATTTGTAAATGTGCATGAGATAGGTGTCTCAAGAGGTGAGTACATGTGTCTGAACCACATGAAGTGAGACAAAAACTAAAAACTCCCTAAGAGGAGACTTAACTAGTGTGAATGAGTCAACCTAGAAACGGTGATATGCTAACTAGTTGTGAAATGACCCTATTCTCACTAACAACTTCCATATTGTTTACTGTTGAAACATTATTTATTTTTGCATTTAGTTTATTACTATATTTATTTATAGACACCTAGTTAGGATAAGTTCATATAATTAGTTGTCTCAATCAATTACCTACCCATGTCTTTCGCACTTTACTTCCACTTATCTAGTTAAGGAATCAATCAGTTACGTGCTCATTACTTGCGCACTTGATTGCCACTTAACTAGTGTTGTGACCTTTTCACACATCACCCCATTCGAAATGGGGACCCCCTAATTTTTTGCTTTTTTCTAATCTTTTGGCTTTGGTTTTTGGGTTGTTTTGCGTCTCTCTCTTTCTGTCCCTTTTGTCCTTCTGGGGATGTCCCTATCTTGGACCTAATTGGAAATTTTGGCTAAGTCTGAAATGCGTTTTGATGAATTAGGGTTTTCATTCTTCGGGTTGTTTGAGGTCAAATCAAGTTGGAAAATTGAAATTTGAGCTTGGCACTGCATTTAGAAGGCTTCAGGCAGGGTCCCGCTAAAATTTCACTAAATTCTGACAACTTATTATTTTTAGTAAGTACTTATTTGGAGGTCTTTTCTTGAGGATTTTGGAATTTTGGTTGCTTCACCACATTTGGGACACTTCAAAGTGCTTGCATGCAAAATTTGAGCGAATTCAGACAACATTCTATTTTTAGCAGTTCTAGCTTTGGAGACAATTTTTAGGGTTTGCATGTATGATTTTTCAATGCATGTCAGGATATTCTTTCTAGGTTTTTCAAGAGCTTTGCGATGATATAACATGCAAATCAAGTTGATGACTTTCTATTTTTAGCAGGTGCTCGCACGCAGACTAGTTTTTTGGGTTTTTTGAGATCTCTCGGGCAATATGACATGCAAATACATTTGACAGTCAGTTGATCACTTTTTCAGGCACTTACTATTTTTAGCAGGTTCACTCCAGCAGCTCCTAAGCATTTCAGTTTCATGAATAGAGCAATATGCAACAGAAATGGGGTCAAATGGAGGTCATTTGAGGCACATGCAAGTTAGATTAGGGTTTCCAACTTCGGGACTCAAAATGAGGAGTAAAACTCGAGAAAAATGAAAAGCTGATGTATCCCATCATGATTAGCATCCTTCAAGCAGTCTACTGGTAAAATTTGAGTGCAATCTGAGTACTTACTATTTATAGTAAGCCACCTCCAAAACAGGGCTAAAAATAGCAGGTCAATACGAAGGAAGGGATGAACAGGTCAGACAAGTCATGAGGGTCACGCTTGGAAAATTTCAAGTCAATAAGAGTTGTAGAGGTTTGAAAATCAGAAGGTTACTAAAATAGAAAGCGAGGGTGAAATTAGCTGAGTATTCGAGGGTCACCTTCAGAGGTTTACTCAGCACTCCAGATGAAGAAAACGCCTAAGGCATACAAAGAAATGGTAGTACACCCTTTCATATGCGCCCAGAGTATGAAGCAAGTTGGAGAAAGTATTTAAGGCATTGAAAACAGAAGCTCACCCCTCTTGACTACGCCCTCAAGATGAGTAGGTGGCAAGAAAAATTTCTAAGTTACAAAACATAAGCTCACCACATCTCAAATGCGCCCTCAAGGAAGTGAAGAGGCATGGATGGAATTCTAAGGCATGAAACAAAAGCTCAAGGGGAAAAATGCACCCAAGATGAGAAGGTGAAGCATAAAAAGTTTCTAAGGCATGACAAAATGGAAGACCACCCCTTGAAATGCGCCCAACTTGGATGAGGTGAGAAAAATATTTCGAAGTCTAAAGAAAGTGGAAGGAGACCCCTCCATATGTGCCCAAGCTGAGAGATGATGGCATGATAGTTGGGGAAATTTTCTAAGTGTTGTAAACTGGAAGCACTGCCCCCTAAATGCGCCCTCAAGAGGAATGGGGTAACATAGAAGTTTCTAAGGCATAAATGAAATACCTCAAGGGGTCAAATGCGCCCTAAAGGAGTAGGGAGTTGAAGAACCTTCTAAGGCAAGCTAAAATGAGAGCTCACACCCCTAAATGCGCCCTCAAGGACATGGAGGCCTAAAAAACTTCAAAGTGTGAGAAACATGATACTAGAGGTGATGAAATGCGCCTTTGAAGGAAATGGAGATGCAAAAATTTCTAAGTAAGCAAACTTGAAAGCCCCCCTCCCTAAGTGTGCCCAAGAGGAATGAAGGAGGAATGGGAAGCTGGAAAACTTTCTAAGTGGTGAAAATAAAAGTAGATACCTCCAAATGTGCCCTCAAGAGAGATGGGGATGTTGAAGAAATTTCTAAGGCATCAAAGTGGATGACACCTCCCAAAATGCTCCCAAGGTTGAGGTAGCATTAAAATTTCTAAGTTACAAAATGAAAATGCCACCTTCAAATGCGCCCAAGGAGTAAATTTGTCAAGAAATTTTCTAAGGCATGAGAGATGGCAGTGCACCCTCCAAAATGCGCCCCAAGCAAGTGAGATACATGAGAAATATTCTAAGGCATGGAAACTTGAAGAAGAACCTCTCAAATGCGCCTAGAATGAAGTGACAACATTGAAAAATTGTTTAAGTTATAAAACATGAAAGTTGACCCCTCTAGTGTGCCCTAGGGAGAATATGAAGGCATGACAAAGTTCTAAGTTATAAAATGAAAGTTGACCCCTCCAAATGCGCCAAGGATGAGGAAGTGATGTTGAGATATTCTAAGGCATTGCAAAATCAAAGAGGACCCCCTCCAAATGCGCCCATGAAGAGGGAATGAAGGTCATTGAAAATTTTTCTAAGGGAAAATAAAACAACAAGGGGGCAAATGCGCTCTTGAGGGAGTCGAGGTAAGAAAGTTGTCTAAGTCGGAGAAAGTGAAAGAAGGTTTGAGAATTTGTCTAAGGCATGAAGAATTTGAAGATGAAGTGAAACTCAAACATCAAGCATTCAAGTGCGCCCTCAAGGTGGAGAGATTTCTAAGACATAAACTCCAAAAGCAAGGTGGTAGATGTGCCCTTGAAGAAGGCCTTATGAAATGAACACACAAGTCTCTAAATGCACCCATGATGAAAAGTTGTGCTAGAGAAAAATGATGAATTTTATCAGATCTAGAGATCAAGCAGACCTTGGAAATTAGAACATGGAAATTAGGTAAGTGAAGTGAATTTATATTATAAGTGTTTTGATGCTCTTCTTTTTGTTTATTTTGCAGGGTGAACACCGGGACCAAAGCATGATGACTTGAGGTGAGGAAGAAAGTACTCTGGGACAACATTACAACCTTGGAAGGAGAGAAGTTACATGTTCGAAACTCCTCCATGATGTCTCATTTGTGCCCAAACAATGAATGAAGTTGTTGGAAGAAATGGCTAAGTGTTGGAAATTCTCCACAAAGACCTAATATGCATACTTCACGCAGGCCTAGATGCAATGGAAACAAGGAGGAAAATCATCATCTAACAAGAGAAAGAGGTCACAGTCTTGGAGTTTTAGATTGAGAACATGCTTGCCATATCAGTTCAAGAAGTAGAAGCTATGATGATCAGATTGATCGAGTTTGCAATCAAAGAGAAGGATAATGGAGCATGTTTGTCAATGAGAATCTTCTAGAATATAGTGGGCATTAAATGCTCATAGTGTTCAAAGGGAGGGAGTGGGCATTCTGTGTTCATTTATTGCCCCACTCCACTTTCTGGTGGTTTTTAGGGTAAAATCCCGACTAGGGCATATGTGGCTCAATCTGAGCCCTTCATTGCAATTGAATCTGAGCCATCTGTTGGATTGGGCCAACTATAAAAGGGGCATCCCCCCCTCATTTGTATCATTAGACATTGGATATTAGATTAGAATAGCAGAAGATAGAGAGACAACTAGGAGATAGAGCTTAGAAGTAGCATAGCATAGATTGCATAGTTTAGATTGAAGAGGAAGGAAAGTTTTCTATTTGAATGCTTTGTAAGAATTTGTTGTGAACACTCTCATAATAAAAAGAGTTATCATTTCTTGATGGTTCCATCTTTTTTTGTGGGTAGCTAGCGAGGTTTCTTCGTCCTTCCAATTCACTTAGAATCATAAAGTAGCTTAAAGTAAAGTAGATTTCATTTCATGCAAGTAGTTGATAGTTGTGGAATGTGGTGTTTAATTTGAGCAAATTTCACTTATCCATACCACTAGTGGGCTCACTGAAGGTGGGTTTGCCTTGCATGGTCAACTGGAATATTATGTACTTAACTTTGATTATGACTTATATGTTGGTATGCATCATTGTGATGGTATCTTCATGTTAAGCTATGATCTGAATATCTCAAGTTACCCCTTTGACGATTGCACCGGTCCTATGGAAGCTATCTAAAGTGAGGCAAAGCAGAGCCTAGTTGAAGTTTGCAAGAATCGATCTCCACATCCCACATTTAGATTAGACAGTAGCATCTCTAATCCCTGCATCCATTTACATTTAGTATTTTCCCGGTTAGTTTAGGAGCCCGAGCCTCATTGATAAATCTTTCGAGTCTTGAAGGTTCTCTTCGATTGAACATTTGTGTAAGTCTCCTTGAAATAACCAACAAATCACATCAAGCCAACTGAGACTATATCCATTGCATAAAGGAACCTTGGAGTTGAATGCATGATCTTTCTAGCAATCTTAGCATGCAAAATACTTTGTTCAAGAAAGGATAGAGTAACTGTTGGGAAACTTTATTCTGTGTTGGTGCGGTCATAAAAAACCTGTCAACAGCTAGTCCTAGTTGAGTTAGACTCCTATGACTAGTTAGCTTCACCTATTAGGCATGCTTAGGTTTTGTTAGCTCCATCTTTTATAGGTGTTGAGCCTTACTTAGTTACCACCTTTTATGCATTGCCTTTGTCTATATAAGCATAAGCCTATTATGTATTTTGGTGCTTCCTTTATTTCATTGATTAGAATAAATTTTATTCTATCATATTGACTTTTTGTGTCATTGTGTTTTCCTTTACAACTATTATTCTTGTGTTGATATTCTTATGGTCATCAAATGAGATAAATATGTGTGCTCTTTCCATGGATAACATGATTTTCAAACATCCATAGGAAAATGCACAAGTAGGGTCAAGCAACAAGCACTTGGTAAGTAAATGTAATTCGGCTCTCATTTGCTACTTTCCCGCTCTGGCTGTTTTTTTGAATTTTCGGCCCTTGTTTGATTGGACTGTTTCATGGGATGGTCGGGAGGGGGGCTTGGGAAGGCTACCCATTCCAAGAATGTTGTCTTCTTGTCTGATGTTGTGCCTGCGGTGGCAGTGGCTAGCCTTGTTGTTCCCCATATGACGTCCCCTCCTCGTACTTTTGTTCTTTCCCCTGGGGAAAAGGCTGAGGGTATTGTTGTGACCTTTTTCACACATCACCCCATTCAAATGGGGACCCCCTAATTTTCGCTCCATTCTGGTCTTTTGGCTTTGGTTTTGCGTCTCTCTCTCTCTCCGGTCTTTCCGTCCTTTCGGGGATGTCCCGTCATTTGGCCTAGGTTGAAATATTGGTTAAGTCTATGAAATTAGGGTTTTTAGTCTTCAGGCTTTTTAAAGGTCAAAATGAGTTATCAAATTGGAATCTGAGCTTAGTACTGCAATCACAAGGCTTCCAGCAGAGTCCCACTCAATTTTTATTGAATTCTGACAAGTTACTATTTTTAGTAAGTGCTCAATCTGGGACCTTTTTTTATAAAGATTTTGAAATTCTGTCAGTTCCATCGCATTCCAAGTACTTCAAGCTACTTGCACGCAAAATTTGGGCAGAATTGGACATCTTTCTATTTTTAGCAGTTCAGGCTTCAGGAGCCAATTTTAGGGTTTGCATGCAGAGTTTTTCAACGCATGTCTGGATATTCCTTATGGGTTTTTCGAGAGCTTCGCAACGATATGACATGCAAACAAGACGGATCACATTTCAGAAACTTACTATTTTTAGCCAGTGCCCGCATGCAAACCGGTTTTCTGGGATTTTCTGGGTTTTTTGAGATCCCACGGGCAATATGACATGCAAATTCATCCGACAATGAATTGATCACTTTTTTCAGGCAATTTCTATTTCTAGCAAGTACACTCTGGCAGCCGCCCGACACTTTAGGTCAGCAAGCAAAACAACATGCAACGAAAACAAAGTCAAACGAAGACCGTTCAAGGTACATGCAAGTCAAAATTAGGGTTTCCACTTTTATAGGTGGCGAAACTCAGAAATTGTCAAAGTGAAGTACCCCATCAAGATCAGTATCATTCAGGCAACCTGCTGGCAAAATTTGAACAAAATCGAAGAACTTACTATTTTTAGTAAGTCATTTCATGGCTATAAATAGCAGGTTTGTGCTAGAGGTAGGGGTGAACGGGGCACTTGAGTCATCAGGATCAGGCATAGCAAATTTCAAGTCAAACAGAGTTGAGGAAGTCAGACAACTTTGGAGTTTACTAAAAATAGTAGGAGGGCTATAAATAGCAGGTCCGCATGTGTGACAGGTGAAAATAGGATCATCAAGCAACGAGGATCATGTGGTGAAATTTTCAGGCAAAACAGAGTTGTGGAAGTCAGAAAATCAAGGGCTTACTAAAAATAACAGGTAGGCTAAAGATAGCAAGTGAGCATAGGCGACAGGTATAAGCAGGACAATCAGGCCACAGAGATTACATCCACCAGCTTCCAATTCAAAATAGCTAAAAAAATTCATGAAAAACCACAAGCCTCCGAAAACTTGCTAAAAATAGGAGGTGATGGCAGGCGAGGGCATGAAAAGTTTCTTAAGTCGAAAATGAAAGTGAACACCTTCATATGCGCCCAAGCTTGAGGTGATGCCATGAAAAATTTAAGGCATGGAAAATAGAAGCTTCACCTTCAAAATGCGCCCAAAGGGTCATGAGGTTAAGAAATTCTCTAAGTGTGGAAAATAAAAGCATGGCATGTAAAATGCGCCCTCACATAAAACCTCAACATGTAAAATGCGCCCACCTCAAGAATGAAGCTTGAAAAGTTTCCAAGTTACGAAATAAAAGTACCACCTCCAAAGTGCGCCCTCAAGGTAAAGAGAAGGCTAAAATTTTCTAATGCATGAGGATGGGAGTGAACACATGGAAATGTGCCCATGATGAAAATAGAAGTAGACCTCCTAAAATGTGCCCAAGGAGATGAAGAGGGGACAAACACTTAGAAATATCCTAAAGCACGAAAAATAAAAGTACCACCTCTAATTTGTGCCCAAGCCAAGATGAGTTGATCAAAAAGTTTCTAAGGCAACGAAATGAAAGTTGCACATGTCAAACGCGCCCAAGGTAAGTGGGAGGTAATAAGTGGCCTAGGGCATGGGAAAATCAATGTTACCATGTGTAAAGGTGCCCAGACATGAAGGGGTCAAAGTGGGGAAAATTTTCCTAAATATTAAAAATGAAAGTGCAAGGTATAAAATACGCCCAGCTTGTAAGATTGAAGCTTTCCTTGCTAAATTCACCCACCATGAAGGAGTTGATTAGAAAATTTTCTAAGGCAAAAAAACCAAAGTCCACCATGCTAAATGTGCTCAAGGTTGCTGAAGAGATAAAGTTATTTCTAAGTATGGAAAAATAAAATGCCAAGGGTCAAATGCGCCAAGGAAGAAAGTGATCAAGCAATTTTCCTAAGGGAAATAAAATATTTCACTACATAAAAATACGCCTTGGATATGGATGAATATGAAAATTTCTAAGGCATTTAAATGAGTAGGCAAGGTGATGAGACGTTTTCAAAGGGGAGAATCAAAGTTGATGAATATTTTTCCATGGGTTAAATAATTTTTTTAAATGAACCCCCCCTTTAAAATACACCCATGAGTTAGTAAAATTTCGAATTATTTTCCAAAGGGAAAATTTTATTTTCAGAGGGGAATATTTGCCTGGAGTATTTTTCTAAAGGGAGATTAAATTTCAAAGATGGAGTGATCTGGCAAGTGATTTTAAATCGTCCGGGTGATATATTTTAAAAGGGAGGATATAAATTGTCTAAGGCAATTTCATAGAGTTGATGATTTAAATGACAGATGTTTTAACAAGTTGGAGATAAATTTGAATCTCCCATGAATTTTTTCAAGTTGAATTTGATTAAACATTGCGAGAATTTTTAAATGGAATTTTCAAATCAAGTCAGAGTGATTTTCTCGCAAGTTGTTTAATTACCGGGAGTTAACTGGCAGACTGGAGGGAAAAATTCGAATTTTGAAGAAGAAGGAATCTTCATTAATGGCAATTGCTATGACGACTAGCCCACTACTGTGCCTAAGTTAGAAGATTCTAAGTGGAGAGAGTGGGGAATTGATGAAGGTGCTAAAAATAACTCTAGCACTACTTGGCAAGATTCTTTGTGAAGAATTATTTAAGCAACCATTTCTCTCATTTCTTCTCACATTTCTAAGTTGAAAGTTGCTGAAGTGAAAGAAATTCTTTGAGAGGTTGAAACATTGGTGAGAAGAAATCTTTTGATGTTGCTGAAAGTGGAGTTGAGAGCTTTATTTTTCTAAGTGTTGAGTTGCTGGAGTTTGCTGGAGTTTTTCTTTTCTCAGGGCTGCTAAGAGCTGAAGTTGTTGAGAATTTATTTTTTCAAACTGCTGAGAGCTGAAGTTGCTGCAAATTTCGAAATTCTATGTTGGAGTCTTTATTTTCGAAGTGCTGAGGAAGTTAATTGCTGAGAGTTAAGTTCTTGAGGTGGCTGGAGATTTTTATCTTCAAACTACTTAAAGTTTAAGTATTGAGAAGTTGAGAAGAAGTTCGAAATTCCATGCTGCAGTGATTTCTTTTCTTCTTGCTGCTGAAAGTTGAAGGTTGAAGGGTTGACAAGTTGAAGTCAAGGATTCAAACTTTTATGCTGGAGAAGTTAACTACTTGCTGAAAGTTGTTAGTTTGCTGCAAATTTTCTTCACCAGTCAGAAGTACATTGCTGACAGTTCTTTCTAAGCTCAGAGGCTTTTAAACGTTTGAGGTTTGGAGTTAGAAGTTTATGCTGATGGATTTTATTTTCAAAGCTAACTCCGTATTTGCAGCCATCTCGAGGATTAATTTATTTTATCCAAAATCTGCAATCTAACTTATTCTATTTTATTTTGCAGATGGCTGAAGCAAGAGCAAATGTTGCAGGAACAAGCAGAGCTGCAGGAAAAGCTACAAACATTGAGGCAAGCAAGGCAAGCTCATCCCGACAAGCAGTGATCAAAAAGCTCGCCAAGTCATTTCTTCCGAAGTCAACTATCACTTCAAAGTTGGTGGGATTAAATGACACCAACCTTGGTTCATTTAATCTAAATGCACTTAAATCCGCTCTTCAAACCCGCTCTGAACCCATGTTAGTTTTTAATGATCAGATAATCAAAATTGAAAGTAATCAGAAAATGAAGCACATAAAACAATAGACACAGTAAGATACCCTGGGAAAACCCTCCACTTGAGGGAGAAAAACCTAGCAACAATATATCACTTATATATTGAATGCCAACAAAAATTTTCTGCATTACAAGAGGTCGATATGAAGGCCAATTAGAAGCACTACAATTTGATGCTAACACAGTAACAGAGTAATGCAATCTGCTAATGATAAACTCTGCCTTCCACCAAATATCGATCTGAATTTATGACAAACTCGCACTTATATAAATTGCACTTAAGAACAAAGAACTGAATATCTATATCAATCGAATGAGCAAAGATCGACTTTGTATATATACAAGAGAGAGAGGGAAGACGCGTCCCTTCAAGTCAATATGTCGGCCTCAAGTAGAGGAATATGACTCTTCAAAAGGTGGCGCATCATCAAGTCGGCCTCTAATAAAATATTAATTATTATTTAACAAGAGACGTGACATTTCATAAAATCTCCTTCAACAATTAAATAGCCAATAGACTATAATTTAATTGATTTCTTCACGCAATCTTGGCTGGAAGATAATCCTAACGCTGCCTTGAACATCAACAATACATATTGATAACAAGGTACAAGCATCTCCAGATTTCACATTAGATTCATATTTACCCTTTATAGTAATAGTAAATAGTAGCCTCACAACTTGGGATGTCACAAGTTCCATCCTTCTTCACTAGAACCATAGATGATGCAAAAGGTCCTTTTCCTGGATGAATGTGTCCCATCTCAAGGAGCTCCTTAATAGCTTTTTCTATCTCTTCCTAATGCCTTCTAGGATGGCGAATTGGAATGGTAATGATAGGATTTTCTTCTTCCAACTCAATCACGTGCTCTATTCCCCTATTTGTTTGTCTTCCTAGAGGTATTCCACTTAAAAGTTTATTGTGCTTATCCAACAAGGTCTGAACATCTACATGATACTCTCTTATTTCCTAGAGAATGAGTAGGCATGATCAAGCATTAGGCTGCCCACTCCACTTGGTCATTGATGGAATAAACTGTCCATTCCTCTGGCTATAACAACACAAGGAGTACCATTAGACATACCCCTTAAACACCACCTTCTTATCATCAACAAGGAACTTAAGTTCCATGGTCTTAAAATTCTAAGTCATCTCACCCAATGAGTAAAGCCATTGGACATCCAAAACAACATCGATGTCTCCTATTGCTCACCACATAAAATTCATCCTTCACTTCATAGTTCCCAAGTAAGAGACTCATCGTAAGGATCCTTGTAGTGCATTGAAGAGTAAATCCATCAAAAATCTTAACGTAAATCCCTCAAATTCTTTTATTTTCAGCCCTCTTCAAGTAACAATTCCTTCATCAATAAAATTATGAGTGGCTCTAGAGTCAATCAACACAGTGATTCTTTGGCCATGGAAAACCCCACGGATCCTAAGAGGATTATACTTGCATGTGCCTGAAAGTTGAGCAAGAGTACCTTCAACAACCTTCTCTTCATTGGATTTTTCTGGTACATTTTCTTTAGGATCAACTTGTTTTGAAATTTTTGATTATGATTCATCATTAGAAACCACCTCTATGTAGTGAACTTGGCCTTTCCCAAGGCACCTATGACTAGAAACCCAAGGCTCCTTGCATGTGAAGCATAATTTATTTCTTCTTAATTCATTTTTGGCCTCATCATCTAACTGAGGGGGTAAACTCTTGGGCTAATTGTAAGTCATTTGGAATGGCTTTTTAGATGGGAAACTCTTCTTCTAAAACTTATTCTTACGAAGAGTAGTTTCAAGAGCTAGAGCCCTCTTGATTGCCTTTTGTAGAGATGTAGGCTCAAAGGCTTTGACCAAGCCCCTTAGTGTCTCTATCAACCCTTCCATGAATAGCATAACCAATCCTTTTGTGACATCAGGGACCATAACAACAAGTTTCTGGAAATCAGCAATTTAGTTTTCAACAATGCTATACTGCTTGAGTTGGGCCAACTTATGAAAATGCACCTTTGGGTCCTTTCTGTCAAACCTCTCCATCAATTTCTTTCTAAACTCATCATATGAATTTATGAGAGTGTGATTTTGAGTAACTAACCCATAGTACCACCACTCATGGGAAACTCAAATATGAAGAATTATAAATTTAATAGCCTCATCCTCTACCATGGGCCTCAAGGACAAGTAGGTATCCAACTTTTGAATCCATGCATGAGCTATGCTCTTCCCACTTCCATCAAATGGTGAAAGTGTTAGTTTTCCCAATGCATTCTCATAGTCCCTTTGTTGAGTTTGGCCTCTATACGCCTGTCTAGTTCCACTTTTGGATCTCTTCTGATTCATGAACTGATTAAGGGACAACTCATTCTGAATCTCTTGAGAAAGAGCTTGTTACTTGGCATAGTATGTAGTGATCTCATCAACAATTGGCACTTCCACTTCTAGCCTATGAATTTATTCTTCTCTTCTGATAAAGGTAGGCTGAAATAGCCTAACTACAAAATCCATAGTGGTTCTAGTGGACTGATTTACATTTTTTGTATTCTGATATGTAGTTCTTGGCGTACCTTCATCACCATTTTGTTTTCATGGCATGCTCATATGTTGGTCCATCTTTGTAATCAATTGTGCCATTATGTCCATCATTACATTAAATTTTCTTTCAGCCCTCTCATCAGGATTATCACCCATTTTAATCTCTTTGCCTTTATCTTCTTTATTCTACTCTACTACTTTTGGAACACCCTTTGGCATAATTCCTTTTACTATAGCGGCATTGTAGCGCATCATAACGCACTATAGCGGCTTGTAGCGCATCATAACGCACTATATAATTCTTTTTCTTTTCCGACTTTTTCTTCCAAGTGCACTATAGCCCCAAGGGGTTAGGGGTTTTTTTCTGCCAATTGGAGCTCTTCCTTCACCACCCCCATGAGGATGATCCACAGCATTCATAACTACTCCTCTTACTTCAGGACGTTTACCCAGCCAACGTTTGGACCCAGTTTTACTTAAAGTTCTATTTTTCCATTTAACGTTGCCTACTTGTCCAATTGTTGCTGAGCAGTTCTCAGATATTAAACGAACCTCCCCAGATGGTAATCTTAATGTGGTCAATCGACCTTCTTTTGCGATCAATTCTGCCGCAGCACCCGCTGCTCTAGCTAATTGTCCGCCTTTTCCGACTTGTACTTCGACATTATGTATAGTCGTGCCTAAAGGTATATTGGTTGAAGTAGACCTTTAATTTGTAAAAATCCCTTCCCAAACTGTACAAGCCTCTCTCAGGGCATACAGCTTTCTGGATGTGGATGAATATTTATATACTCAATGTATAATATATACAATATATTTTATAGAGAGATTGAAGATGAAGGGCATACTTTAAATTCCTTATGTCCTTATTCTTCTGTACATCCTAGGTTTTTTTATTCCATCATCTGGCTTATGTTCTTTTTTCATGTAGCATTCAGAATGAATGACTTTATCAAATTACATTAATGCTTTCACATCTTCCGGATAACGTAGGAGGCATTTGAAAATAGAAATTTTATTTATTATAAAAAAATATATTTTCACTGTTCAGCTTCGAATCTGCCTTTGACCATCAAATCAAATGTGAGTTACTTGTTTTTCTCTTCATAACAAGGGTTCCTTTAACTTATTTGTTTCTGCTTCAGACAATTAAGTCTTCTCCATATTATCATATCTCTGGAGTCAATAATTCCATAAACTATTGAACTCAATCACCCGCTGCTCTTTATCCTCAGTTTCCCTTTGGGGTTGATCCCATCAAAGTATCCTAGTTGGATCAGTGATAGATTTTAAGGTTTTGCTGTAAACCCAATCGGGTATTTCCAATTACATAAATTAATAATTCAAACCGCACTCAAAGGTAGGGCATTTCCCATTGATATGGGAGCTCTTGGACCGAAAAGAATAGTATCTCCAATCATAATCCCTATCGGATGCAAAATATATGTCTTTTCACCATCTCTGTAGTGCACAAGACAGATATATGCAATTCTATTAGGGTCACTTTCTATTGTTACAATTTTTCCCAATATGTTTTTCTCACTACGTTGAAAATCAATTTGATGATATAGACGCTTGTGACCTCCTCCTCTATGTCATATGGTAATAATTCCACTGTTATTACGACATTCTCCATTCTCATATGATGCGCTACAAGCCGCTATAGTGCGTTATGATGCGCTACAATGCCGCTACAATGCCGCTATAATGCTACCGTGGAAAATAATTTATTTGAAGATGGTGATGGTGCAAATACATTCCGTGCTTTTAACCCAACTCAAGCCGAAGAGACTTATTCTATGGTCACTGCGAACCGTTTCTGGTCCCAAATTTTTGGGGTTGCTTTTTCCAATAAACGTTGGTTACATTTCTTCATGTTATTTGTGCCGGTGACCGGTTTATGGATGAGTGCCATTGGAGTAGTTGGCCTAGCTCTAAACTTACGTGCTTATGATTTTGTTTCCCAGGAGATTCGTGCAGCAGAAGATCCTGAATTTGAGACTTTTTATACAAAAAATATTCTTTTGAACGAAGGTATTCGTGCTTGGATGGCAGCTCAGGATCAGCCTCATGAAAACCTTATATTCCCTGAGGAGGTTCTACCCCGTGGAAACGCTCTTTAATGGAACTCTAACTTTAGCTGGTCGTGACCAAGAAACCACTGGTTTCGCTTGGTGGGCTGGTAATGCCCGACTCATTAATTTGTCAGGCAAATTACTTGGGGCTCATGTGGCTCATGCCGGATTAATTGTATTCTGGGCTGGAGCAATGAATCTGTTTGAAGTGGCTCATTTTGTACCGGAAAAACCTATGTATGAACAGGGATTGATTCTACTTCCTCATCTAGCTACTCTAGGATGGGGAGTCGGTCCTGGTGGGGAAATTGTGGACACTTTTCCCTATTTTGTATCCGGGGTACTTCACTTAATTTCTTCTGCAGTTTTAGGCTTCGGTGGTATTTATCACGCACTAATCGGACCCGAAACTTTAGAAGAATCTTTTCCATTTTTTGGTTATGTATGGAAAGATAGGAACAAAATGACTACAATTTTAGGTATTCATCTAATCTTGCTAGGTGTTGGTGCTTTTCTCCTAGTGTTTAAGGCTTTGTATTTTGGTGGTATATATGATACCTGGGCTCCCGGCGGTGGAGATGTAAGAAAAATTACGAACCTTACGCTTAACCCAAGTACTATATTTGGTTATTTACTCAAATCCCCTTTTGGAGGCGAGGGATGGATTGTTAGCGTGGACAATCTGGAAGATCTAATTGGAGGACATGTTTGGTTAGGTTCCATTTGTATCTTCGGTGGTATCTGGCACATCTTAACAAAACCTTTTGCATGGGCTCGCCGCGCGTTTGTATGGTCTGGAGAAGCTTACTTATCCTATAGTTTAGCGGCTCTCTCTGTCTTTGGTTTCATTGCTTGTTGTTTTGTTTGGTTTAACAATACAGCTTATCCCAGTGAATTCTATGGACCTACCGGCCCAGAGGCCTCTCAAGCGCAAGCATTTACTTTTCTAGTTAGAGACCAACGTCTTGGAGCTAGTGTGGGGTCTGCCCAAGGGCCTACTGGTTTAGGTAAATATCTAATGCGGTCTCCTACTGGAGAAATTATTTTTGGGGGGGAAACGATGCGTTTTTGGGATCTTCGTGCTCCCTGGTTGGAACCTCTAAGGGGTCCTAATGGTTTGGACCTGAGTAAGTTGAAAAAAGACATACAACCCTGGCAAGAACGACGTTCAGCAGAATATATGACTCATGCTCCTTTAGGTTCTTTAAATTCTGTGGGTGGTGTAGCTACCGAGATTAATGCGGTCAATTATGTCTCACCTCGAAGTTGGTTAGCCACTTCTCATTTTGTTCTAGGATTTTTCTTTTTCGTAGGTCATTTGTGGCATGCAGGAAGAGCTCGCGCAGCTGCAGCAGGATTTGAGAAAGGAATTGATCGTGATTTTGAACCTGTTCTTTCCATGACCCCTCTTAATTAAACCAGAGATAAAACTAGAGAAATATCCAATTTATTTTTATTGGAAGGCGGGATAGCGATATCCTTTGCCATTATTCTTCCAACTGAATGCTTGTTTCTCGGCTATATTATATATAGCCGAGAGCCGAGCATTCAGTTGGTACTGAACTAAGTTCTAGGATTTTTCTTTTTCGTAAGTTAGTTTTAGTTGTTCTACGAACAAAAGGAGAGAGAGGGATTCGAACCCTCGATAGTTTTTGAACTATACCGGTTTTCAAGACCGGAGCCATCAACCACTCGGCCATCTCTCCCGAACTAGCATAACTCATTTTATGCTCGATGGATAATATCTGTCTATAGGGCTAATAGCCCTATATATATATAATATTCATATATTATGATGATAAAAAGATATAAATTCCCCGATTCTTTTATACTAAAAGAAGAATCTGATAATTTCGATGAATTTATGATCAAATAAAAATCCGTAGTGCATTTTATTCAAATTTGACCGGATAGGGATCGAATGGTATAGCCTTTTGAATCTGTTGGAAACTTTTAAGATTACAACCATGACTATTGCGTTCCAATCGTCTGTGTTTGCATTAATTGCAATTTCAATTCTACTAGTGATTGGTGTACCTGTCGCACTTGCCTCTCCTAATGGTTGGTCAAGTAACAAAAATGTACTATTTTCAGGCGTATCATTATGGATTGGATCAGTCTTTTTAGTAGGTATTCTAAATTCTTTCATATCTTAAGATATGTTTTAAGATCTTTTGGGTTTAAAATCTCCCCCCCCTCTTTCTAGGGGGCATTCTAAATTCACAAGGGAATTTATGATAAATTTTCAAAAACCAGGTAATGAAAGTGCTCAAGGGAGGGGCTCTTTCATTATTAGTATGATCAATTATCAATCATACTAATAAAATTTTCAATTTACCTACATAGAATGGTAATATATGGGTATATATTATACCCATATAATAAGTTAAATGCGGGTATGGTTAAATGGTATAATTTCTCCTTGCCAAGGAGAAGATGCGGGTTCGATTCCCGCTACCCGCCCATCTGTAGGATAGAATAGAACTATGCACTAGTTATTGGTTTAGTCGCATTTTTCTATTTATACATACGGCCAAAATAAATGGGATGAGTCATCCTTTTTGGATATAAAAACTTATTGTGTCTTTGCGGAGACGGGATTTGAACCCGTGACTTCAAGGTTATGAGCCTTGCGAGCTACCAACCTGCTCTACTCCGCGCTATCCCTTCATATTACCTTTGTTATAATACCCCAAAAGGAGTACATCGAGCAATCCCTTGGGTATGCTATTCTCCCTCCCTATATAGGGAGGGAGAATAGCATAACAATAACTATAAAGAATCCTTTTTTTACCCTACCAACTCGATTTTGTTACCCCAGCCAACAAACATGCGTGAGCCATTTCACGGATTATATATCCGGATAATTCAAAGTCTCTATAATTGGCTCTAGGTCTTCCAGTCTTCAAACAACGTCGACGAAGACGTGTAGGTGCACTATTACGCGGTGGAGATTGTAATTTTCTATAAATTTCCAATTTTTCATCCAGTGATGAGACTTCACTGATCTCTTTTTTCAAAGATTGGCGAAGCAAATTATATTTCCTTTCCAATCTTTGTTTCTTTTTCTCTCTTTGAATGAGACTTTTTCTTGCCATAATGATTCAGCCAGTTTATATAAACAATATAGATCAAATTTGAGATGGAGAAGTATTACGTGGATGACTCCTTCTTTTTATCCATAGAGATTAGATTGAAAATCTAAATAGTCTCTAAAATGAAAAAGAATTAACCGAATTTGCCTGATGTAGAGGCGATTAAGAAAGCTGCATAGGTGAATATATAGCCTACAGAAAAGTGAGCTAATCCAACTAATCGTGCTTGAACAATGGAAAGAGCTACCGGCTTATCCCTCCATCGAACTAAATTAGCCAAAGGTGTGCGTTCATGAGCCCATGCAAGAGTTTCAATCAATTCTTGCCAATATCCATGCCAAGAAATAAGAAACATAAATCCAGTAGCCCAAACAAGATGCCCAAATAAGAACATCCACGCCCAGACAGATAAACTGTTCATACCAAAAGGATTGTATCCATTAATCAGTTGTGAAGAATTTAACCAAAGATAATCTCTTAACCATCCCATTAAGTAAGTGGAAGACTCATTAAATTGAGCTACATTTCCCTGCCATAAGGTGATATGCTTCCAATGCCAATAGAAAGTAACCCATCCAATGGTATTCAACATCCAGAAAACTGCTAAATAAAAAGCATCCCAGGCTGAAATATCACAAGTACCGCGTTTGGATAGCTTATTACCTGATGCTTCCTTTCAACAATTGATTTCAATTTAGTTATAATCCTAACATCATGCACTCTCACCTTCCCCATTTTGGGATTTGGGTGATCAAAATGTGGAAAGAAAGTTGTTAGGGTTTCCATTTACAGTTGAAGCTAACATTTTTTCATAAAATTTAATGGTGGTTATTACAACTATCTTATTGAAAATTTTCCTTAAACCTTATCCCCCATTAGAAACCAACAATATTCAGCCTAATTGCATCCCAAAGTACTTTACAAGTATCCTTGGTCAGTCAATGGTCCCCCAAAATTGCTCATATCCAAGAAACAAAATTGAAAAACAAAGAATTCAATGAAGAATGAAAACACCTTGTAGATTACTTGGCAGTAGTACACTTCCAAAATACATGCTCAACGAACTCCTCTACCATGAAGATTATGTAAAGAACCATTGATACCAACATTATAAATTCTTGATTGATTATCACACCTTGGTCGGTCACTAGTAACCATAAGACTTTATGTTTAAAGGAGGCTATCAACTTCCAAATAGATCGATAGCATTTATCCACCTTGTTTAAATATCCTGGGTACCCCACCACTTGTTCAATTGCGAAGTAATATTAGAACTAGCCTAATGTGCATACACATCCTAGTCATATAATTGAAAGAGGGACTTTCCATTTCTCCACTTCCAATCCCTTGAATAAAGACTCTATCATGGAAGTTGTAACTGAGCCACTTTGTCACTAGTGTGCTGTCAAATGTTATAAAAGAAGAACTGGAGGGGAATAACAGCCAGGAAAATAAGGATTGGGTGGGCAATGAGGCAGTGGACCTCCTAATCAAGAACTAGGACGAGGCCAGTTAGTTGCGTTTGTTTGTGGTCTGTCGGCTATTTTTCGGCTGTCAGTGTGTTGTCCCTAGGCTGTCTCTGTGGTTTTTTCAGTTTTTTCTTGTTGTTGTTTAGTCTCTCTTTGGCCCTAGTGGCTCCTTGTGAGGGGTACAGCACCCCGTAAATGCTGTTTAACTTTTCAAAAACATGAAATGGAACCTTTCTAGAACCACATTGCAAGTCATTTAATCAACTTTTGAGCTTGATTGAGATCCAACCACATATGTCATTGACTTAACTCGTAGTCCCAAAAATCTTTCCTACAAAAAATTATTTTCCTTGCTAGCTAGCAAAGAAAGAAAAAGGCCAAGTTGACCACACAAGGAGTAAAATATTTTCATTCTAGATCCCAAGCATCATGGGGTTCCTCATATTGCCAACAAAGAAAACTAACTACCCACTTTCATGTCGCACAAATGAGCTAAAGGAAAGTTGAACCTAAATTCATAAATTCCTTCACATTTCACAAAGACAAAAAGGGCCACAAATCCCTAGTGTATAGATGGCTATTATCCATTGCCACTGATTTTTCCAACCAATGACGATGGATCATGGCCAAGTTTAAAAATTATATTATCTCAAGATATGCTCAGTTTCAATGCCATTACTTCCTGAAGGGGTTTCTTCTAATGGAAGCTTAATTTTATATTGGGAACATGGATCTATATGTACCTTCCATTGCAAAAATTGAGTAAACAACCTTAGTTGTCATAATGTGGTGGTTAAGTTTTAAGCCCATGGAACCTCACACCATTAATTCTAAAGAATCTTGCAAGTCACTAGTATCTCATTTCCATTCCATTCAAGTACAAATCTGCACACATTGGTGCAATTTTGAGTGCAATCCAAGGAAAAATAGTGTCTGCTAAGTATGGGTGTAAAAATATGCATACCTTTCTGGTGTTCATGATTTTCAATGTTGGTTTCAATATTACTGTTGAATGTATTAAGGATTCAAAGTCTGAACAAGAGATTATTCATTCATTTACACAAAAACACCTTAACCAGATACCCTACTTTGAGCAATTGTGTTCAAGCAACCAAAGATAAGGATGAAAATGTTTGGGTTTGCCAAAGATTAGAGGACAAAAACCCTTTTAATCACATGCATTAGTGGACAAAACCCCTTTGGCCAGAGGGTGATCTCATTCAAAGCTCGCATTGGATCTTTCATGGTGGCAACCATCAATTAAGTCGAGCTTGACTGATTTGAAAAGCGTTGTGAATGTTGGTGTTGAATTCATAGTCCATTAAAGTTGTAGGTTTGTAATCTTTTTCAATCCCATGAATGCAATAAAGGCTCTATAATTTCTTTATGTTTGTAACTTGATTTTAATTTAGGCGTCAATTAATGCAAAATAATGTTTACAATCTAAGTTTATTTTTTGTTTGTGTGTTGGTTGTTTTGAGCTAAAATCTTTAGTCCAAAAGAAATTCTCACAAAATACATGGTGCCACATAGGCACCATGCAAGCAAGAAAAGTTTCAAGTGAAACCCTTTAGGAAGAAAACATTTTTGGGTGAACATATTTTACTTGAAACCCTTGGGTTGGCCTAATGTGCAACACAATTTTCAACTTTTACACATCCCTCTTGAGTATCTCCCTTGATTTATAATCGAGTGAATTTTATGACACACACTTTGCCATCATGTCAACAATTAAACTAAAACCCTTTCAATTTTATAATAAATTACAAATTTGATTTGACTATCTAAAGATTTGCATCTCAAGCTGTTTGCATACAAATTTTTTATCTTTATGATCAAATTTCTTGGAGAATGCAATATCATCTTTCCCATCTATTGTCACTTGGATTTGCACCCTTTTGTTGAACCTATTGTTCAAAAATTCAATGACACAATGTGAATGATCTCAAGGTGTCACATCTTGTAGATCAGATCAAACCTCCAGAGAAGGTTGATTCCTTTACTAAACTTGGATGCATATATTGATCCAACCAACACAAATTAAACTTAAAAAATAATACTACCATTGATTTTCCAAGGAAAAGGAAGAAGGGATTGTAGGGAATAAAAGGGTAGCAATGCACCAAGACTTAAGGATTTCCCTCCTTACTCACAATAGCATAGAGAACCAATATTGCCTAAACTCACACAGGTCTTTGTTTATTAGTTCATGTGGACGATATGGAGGTATGGGATTTAATAGATACCGAGAGGGAAGGAAATCCATAGCTAATTCTTGCAAATTATTTATACACAACATACATCTAGAGAAAAGCAACAAAATCATTCAAACATGAAGGTAACATAAATTATACAATGCATTATAACTTCAAGAAGAGGTGAAATAAAAATGATCTTATTGATTTAGATGCCTTACATTATATAATTTAGAATTTTGAGAATAGGAAAAATATTACAGAGAAGTTTGTTCTGTTTGTATGTTTTGAGAGAAAATGGATAACTCTTTTTTGAAATGACAATGAATCTCTATATAACCCTCTACAAATCGCTAAGAAAAGAAAATGTGTAGATTTGCACAAGAGCCCAAGAAATCAACGATCTTCTACCTTTATAGGTGGTGACAATGTCTTCTTGCATCACCTTCACATGGCCATACACTTGAAGTCATACCCCTTACTTCAACAACCATGTGCTTCCATTCATGTCTTAGAAGGGCCCAAAGTTACCAAGAGGCATTTGAGAGTCTTCATCTATTGAATCATATTCATTTTGAGGCCATTAATGGTGTCCTAGGTCATGCAGGAAGGTACTTGTAGGGCTTTCATTTGAACGTTGGAGTTTCGAGACTTTGCATACCAAAGGGGGAAGAGGGGAAAAATGTGTTGAAGGTTTGATAGGCATAACGATATGAGATACTCTAAAATATTGAAAATCAAACTTGGAGGGAAAGGCATGCTAGGGATGAAAAGTCCAAAAGGGATGAAGGGGCGAAGAAGTCTAATGTTTTGAAAGATAAAGAGAAAATTTCGGGGAATCAGGTAAGGAAGGGTTTTATATGAATGTAGTAGAAATTCCAAAAATCTAAAATTGATAAATAATTGGGAAAAATTGAAATGACTTCAACGAAGTTTCAGACCATTGGAGGTGCATAAAAAGAGGAATCGAAATAGGGGATGATAGAAATTATGGTTTAGATGGGATACATAACAATTAGTGAAGTGCCAAAATATTGAGGGAAGCATGACCAAGATGACACTGATGAGGATAGATGGGTGAAGATGTCCAAAAGTTCAACAAATGCAAAGGACTTAGGCTTTTAGAAGACTTTTGGGCTTTGGGAATTGGAAAGACCCAACTGTCAACCTTGTCATTGTAGGACAACCACAAAAGATAAATGCTAGACTTATCTAATGATGCATCAAGCATATGCATGGAAGCATGGGTAAATTTTTATGGAAGCAATACAACATCAAAATAATACAACTTGTGGACGAACAATTTTTTTCCCACACAAGGGCATCATTCTGTTACAAAAGATGATCTACTTATGACATGAGTTGAAGCGAAAAGAGAATGTCTCCAATTCACATGGTAATACAAAATATTCCATACCTACCTATTGATCTACATGGGGAAGATCTTCCTCATGCACATCAAATGACAAACTTGGAAGCTTTGGCATATTATCAAGTTGAGCAACATGTTGATTTTATTTTCCCATGTGTTGTTACTCAACATCATCAAAATTGACCTATGTGGGTCCCAAGTGAAATACTCAAATTCAAGCACATCATCATACCCAACACAAAAGATCATATCTTCATCCTAGATGAAGATATCATACCCAAGCCTACCAAACTTTGGGATGATAAGCGACTACAATACATCACTATCACATGTACTGATGTATGTTTCATCAACACAAATGTTAGAGCTATAAGACACTTCATGCAAAGAACTAAGTTCTTCCACTTGTTTGGTTGTTTCAAAAATTTCTTATTTGTGACCAACTACAACACCTTTGATGCAAGAATCAAACTCATGGCACAATTCATCCTCCACGCCCACTGTTGCAACAATGTTGTCACTTGTGATTTTACCCTCAGATGCAACAACATTTTCATCATCAGGTTGGAAATCACCATTGGCCCCATCAAAGAATAGAAATTCTTGTTGATCCACATCACAAAAAAAAATTTCATTCCAATTCATCAAAAATGACTCTTGGCTCTGCCCCTCTCCAACAACCTCATTCTCATACTTGTCTTCAAGTGACTCATGGAGGTCCTTAATATCTTCTTTTTGCTTCAAATCTTTTGTTTGTGTAGGAATTGGTATTCTCTCTTCATTCTTGTCCAAAAAGTGAGAAAGTTGATCAAACAACAAGATGCTCTTCTTTTTTCTCCAACACCTCCCTCTCATGCCCAATAAATAAACTAGCTCACTAAACAACAGGTCCACCTTTGAAAAGTGAAATGGTGCTATGATAGGAAACTGGTTCAATAGAGAAATTTGAGGGGTTTATCGAGTTTCTTGCGGAAGAATAAGCTTTTGAGAGGGTTGTTCTTGTGGGATAGCAGATGGAGTTCGCACAAATACAAGCCCTTGCAAGGGATGAGGACCTCTAAAACTCATGATTTTGAAATGAAGGATGGGTGAGGTTGATTGAGTTTCTTGCCTTATTTGATCTTCCTTGGCTATATTTTTCCTAGCAAGAAATTCTTCTTCATACCATCTTTATGCCTCCATCTCCTACTAGTGAAGATAATATTGATAAGAAAGCTCTTTCAAAACCATGTAATTGTTCTTGTAAAACTAACAACATATCTTTCAGACTATCAATTTCCATGGTGTGCACATTTTGGGGCTGACTAGAAGATACTCATGCTAGTTGGGCACAAAATAGGCTTCTTGAGGCTAATTATAAGCACATGTAAGCATAGGTAGGGTGGGAGGGAGATAAGGACTAGGAAAGTACTGATAACTTGTAGCAAAGATTATTGGTATAAAACCAAGGGAATTCTTAGTTTGGTATGGCTGATAGGGACACATAAAAGCTGAATTTTCACAAAATGGAGGGATGAAAGACATTTTCCATGATATTTTGATGTACCAAAGCATCCGAGGAAGCTAGAAATTCATTCAAAAGGTTTTACAACAAGAGAAATATTTTTTTTCCTTAATAACTAAGTACATACCAATAGATTCACGAAGTGATTGAAAAGATTTCATAAGAAGGAAAAGATCAAGAATATCACCTAAATCTTGATCCTTGATAGTCTTTAAGAACTTGGACTACTTAAACCAGTGGATTTGATTTTGAGTCACTTGAAATTGCAGTCACTAGGTGCTTGCATGTGTGTCTAATAACTACAAGGTGATGAGGGAAGCACCAAATCTCCTTAGTAGAATGATGTAAATTTCATCACTCTAGTCCCACATGGTGTGCCAAAAAATGTTCTCGCATAGATTTGCACCCTTTGTTTAACCTACTATTTGACAATCTAGTGACACAATGGGAATGATCTCAAGGTGTGGGACCCTACAGATTAGATTAGACCTCCAAAGAAGGTTGCTTCCTTTACTACTAAACTTGGATCCATGCATTGATCCAACCAACACAAATCAAACCTATAAACTAATCCTATTCTATTGATTTTTCAAGGAGAAGGGAAGAAGGGATTGCAAGAAATAAAAGGGCGGTGATGCACCAAGACTTAATGAGCTCTCTCCTTGCTCACAATAGCATAGAGGATTAACAAACTACCTAAACTGATACAAATCTCCATTTGTTAGCTCCTATGGATGGTATGGATGTATGGGATTTAACAAATACCAAGAGGGAAGGAAATTGACAACTAATTATTGCAAATTGTTTATACACAACATACATTTAGAGAAAATCAACAATCATTCAAACATGAAGGTAACAAAAAATACAAAACACATTAGAACCAAGATGAGGTGAAACAAAAATGATCTTAATGATTCAAAGGCATTACATTATGTAGTTAGTATACAATGTCTATTATTATGTTTGAATAAAATTGGTTATTTGACTATGTATTAATTGGTTGTTAGCTTCGTGTAGTTTTAAGCATCAGTTGGTTGACAATTGTGTTCTTGGAAAATGTCAGGTCCTTTAAATAGATTATGTATTTTCAAGGAAAGTAGTATGATCTAGTTAGATCGACTTTGATCCTTGGCTGGTCATCTCTACTCTTCTTCAAAAATTTGGTGTCATTCTCTTAAATAAATCAGGTCAGATTTGAGTGATTCATACCCTTAGACCCCAATAAAGTCAAGAAGAGACCACAATGTGGTCAAGATCAAGAGATCAAGCGATCTTGAAGGATCATCAAGAAAAGGGAATAAAGGAGAAGATTATGAGAAACAATTGAGAAAAATACAACCATACAATTTCCAAGTTAAATCCCTTTCTGAGAACACAGTCAAGTTGGAAAATCAAGACAACCTTTTCTAGATGAGGGAATTTTGGAGACAAAGTCACATTCCTTCATAGAACTGTACAAGAGTAGCGTTCAAGGCATCGAAAGGTTGTCAATCGAAGGAGAAAAAGCCAAGCCAAGGATGTATAAAATAAAATCTCGAGGCGAAACAAGTGCATAGAAGCTTGAAGTTGAGGGAATATTTGAGGATTCCTACATGGCCGAGAGTGCGAGAGAAGCACTAGAACATTTTAATCAAACCTCCCTAGCAAGTAGATTCCAAGAACTAGGTTTGCATCAAAATAAAATCATGGTAATCCCTAGTGGAGATAAGATAAAGTTTCCCAAGTTAATAGGAAATGGATTAGAGGATCTTATACATCACTGTAAGACTTGTGAAACATTTTGGACAACAAATGGGCAAGATTATAAAGAAATTTGGCTATAATATTTCTTACCACCTTGCAAGTTGTAGCGATTGACTGGCATATAGAAATTGAACAAGCCTCTCAAAATATATCGGAGACTTTAAAGAAGGCCTTTCAAGAAGAGTTTAAGTTTCTTTGTGATGATATTGAAATAGTAGCAAAAATTTACAGTACAAAACAAGGTAATCACAAAAAATATGACCTTATAATTATAGAATTAAAGATTTTCCTATAAAGTTAGAAACAAAACCAACTGATGACATAAAGAAGAGGTGGTTCATCGAAGGGTTAACTCCCTCACTAAGAAGAAAAATGAAGGTAGTACCACCCTCTTCCTATTTAAAAGCCTACAAATAGGCGATGGCCATAGAAAGTGAAGATAACATGTTCTTGTACAGTAAAAGAAAAATAGAGGAAGATGGAAGTTTAGATGAAAATAGTGATGTAATGAATCGAGAATGATACAACCGCTCCCGAGGAACATGCTTTGAATGATGAAATAATTGAAGGCGGAGAAAGAAACCAACTAACAAACTATGTTGTACTGAGTGCAAAATTGAGGGGCGCACCAAAGGTAACTACCTTGGAAAGATGTTTTTTGAGATTTTCTAGGTTATGGGTCACTAAATAAAGGAGTTCCCATACAATTTGAAGACCAAGAGTACAGAAGTACTCTTTACACAAGGAGAGGTGTCCACTCCATGAAAGCCACAAAATGCATCTCTAGGCAGTTATTGAAATCAAAGAAGAGGTCGAAGACAAATACAATATGACCCCAAAGGATGTCATATCATACAATTCCAACAATGAGTGTATGTGGATACTTTGCGAGAGACTACCAAAACAAGCAAGACAAAGTGAAATTATTATGCAAATAGTGTGGACTTGAAGACCATGAAGACATTGGATCTCTGAAGCAAAAGGCTATTGTCAACATGATTGATGCAAGGCATAATGAAGTATTGGTTGTTACTCGCACCCAAGCAAAGAAGGCTATATACCCGAACCCATGTATAGAAAAAGAAAGGCTTTGTGAAGCAAGGGATGAAGTGGAGAATTCTATGGATAATGAACATTGCCACTCAGATTCAAACACAAGTACAATAACAAATCAACTATAATCCAAAAAAAATATTACAAGGAAAATACTTCAAACTACCATACCAATTAAAGTAGTGGATTTATTACAAAGTATTCTTGAAATTCAAATGTTATTGTATTGGGGGATGATTGCATGATATGGCCCAATTGGACTATGATGAGAAAGTGATAATTAACACAATAAAAACACTAGTGATGATGAATATGGATATCCTTAGAAGGAATCTCACCAATACAATTGTTGATGGCAGGTCTGGTGTAAACGTACTTTCGAAAGACACTTGGAGAATTTTGGGCAAGCCGACCATTTGGCCCCCAAATTTTCAACTGGTGGGTGCAGATCAACAAGGTATTAAGGTACTTAGAGCTTTAATGGGACAAAACGTGATTATCAAAACCCAAACATTTTTATTGAATTTTGTGGTCATTTCATTAAGGAAGAAAGCATACGACACATTGTTAGGTCGGGGTTGGTTGGTGGTATCCAAAGTCGATCACAATTGGAAAAAGAATACAATATGGACATTGAGAACAAGGGTTAGAAACATGTAATTGATTTAAATAACCGAGCCATAAGTGAGGAAGCAACTTCCTCTGATTTGTCAAATTTGGAATTTGAGGAAGAATGAACAAAGAAGCATGACCTAGGTCCAATATAATCAAATGAAGAAGGGATTCTAGAATTACAATTATGCTCATAGGATGAAACAAATTATCTCCACAACCTATTTCATTGGAAAATGAAGGACTATGAAGTATTTCCATTGAATTTTAATTTTCTCGAAGCCACAATACTTAGTGAAGAGCAACCGATGAAAAATAATTTTGAAAATTTGGACAGTTTATGTGTTCCAAAGCGTAGTTCATGATTTGTAAAAGATGAGAATTGTAGTAGAGATATCTGACTTTGCGAAAGAATGCAAAATTATTAATGGTACGCCTCCAAGTACATTAAAATATTTACCACAAGGCTCGACTACATAAAATACCCAACTATATTAAAAAGACTGACTAGATAAAGCTTGATTTCATTAAAAGGTCCAACTATATCCTATGGTGAGAAAAGAACTCATTTGCATGGACAGAAAAGAATTATGTCGTATGACTACTAGCTTACATTGTATGACAATATCTAAGGCCATTGTATAGCCACATCGTATGACACCATGAAAATCTAAAGATTACATGACCCCATTTGCTTATTAAGATTGTACAGACTATAAGAGGTACAACTAGCATATTTTAATATTTTATAACAAAGTCATTCAATGGTTGCA